>OVAN01001186.1:0-43867 GCA_900406275.1 Anastatica hierochuntica | reverse complement strand
GTATATGTTGACAGTGACGGTGAAGGAGAAGCTGATGTTCCAGAGAGAGATTGTACACACATCCGACGAGGCGATGGGAGGTAGTATCGAAACCATACTTTCGGAAGGTGTTTCTCAAGCCATGGACTGAGAGAGAAGATTGAATGGGTTTAAGTAGTTTCAAGCATGGTGGATTGTAGACTCTTTTCTGGATTTAAGTAGCTTAAGGAAGCAGGGTGTTTTGGATATAACATATAAGTAGTTTGAAGAAGCATGGTGTTTTGTTTTTTGGAGTACATGCTTTGTTTATGAAACCATATAGCCTATGACATTTCATCATCATATGTAGTACATGCTTTGTTATGAATCAAATATGTTCTTTTTTATGTCTGACATGAATCAAAAGAGAGAACAGAAATAATTAGCTTGATTGATGAATCCGACTAGTACAAAGCATCTAAAACAGATAACATATAATCAAACAAAGAGCATAAATTCGACTACTAAAAAGCATCTTAAACATAGATCTCATACTACTACAAAGCATCAACCTATTAGTTTCATGAATCCGACAATGACCGTACATCAAACAACTACAGGAATCATCATCCTTATCACACTGCTTTTAGCCTCAGACATCTCCTTCTCAACCTGAATTTGAATTTTCTCCAGCACCTTCCTCTCAAACTCTGCCCGTTTTGTTCTAAGCTCCTTCACCTGTTGCTCCAATGAAGCATTGAGGAATTGCAAAGTCTCGATCTCATCTAGCAAAGACTCATCCACCCATCTGAAGATATGATTGTCACTCCGAAGCTACGAAATCAATCCAAAAGTATCACGAAGACAAGCAAAATAACAAATTCATATAATCATTCACATTACCTTATTTGTTGCCGCATAAGAACATCGATAATATCTTCGGTATGGATTGCTAGTAGATTTCGATATTAAACCCCAAAATTTGCTCGCCACACCAACATCCCTTAGGGACACCATGAAATTTTCCTCGTAGATAGGCATTTGATGTGGTACTTGATGATCCGGATGCGTGAGTCATTGATTCGGGAGCTGGGAACACTTGATTTTTCGCCAAATCAGTTTTAGGGTTTTTAGCTTGGATTTGGGAATTGTGTCGGGTCTGGAAGAAGATAAGAGAAAATAGGTGGGTCGGATTTTTGGTTATCTTCGACCGGTTTACTCTCATGCTTAAGCGGTTTGGTGCATGGTTCGTATCGGGTTTAGTCGAGAACCGTCTAAACCAAAATTCATGGGATGATAGTTTTGTAAGTTACGATTCAAGGGTAAATAGACATTTAACTTTCATTCTATGGATATCTGGAACCAGGGTTTAGTTTGGGCCGCATCTGGTACTATGCGATAGTTCTCAGGGAGAAATAGCACGTCTTCCCTAAAAGTTAAATGGTTCTAAAATGCCCACCCCTTGTCGCCATTAAAGCAACGCCCCTCAAACCTTGATTTTTCGAGTTGCTCTAAAAGTTGGTTAAATGGTTCTTAGTAACATTTTTCACATGTGCGGTTTATGAGGTTATAAATATCAAAGGCCTCTCTCTCGTACATAATTAATTAAGTGACTAAGGTTTTTCATTTCATCTTTCTTCTTTCTCTCTTGGGCTCTTTCTGCGTAAAGTCTGATACTATTATATGTAAATACCTCACGAAAGGTCACGTTTTATCTCTTATTTTCTGTCTCTGTGTGTATATATGCACGTAAGAATCGGACACACTGCTCATTTTAAACTCTGTTCCAAGTTTACTTCAATGGCAAGTCTTGCTCTGTTTCTGTCTTTGCTTTATCTAGCTTTAGTCTCTACTGTGAACTGTCGTGTCCTAAGTTCTTTTTCTAAGGATAAGTTGATCATGGTCTCCGATGGGATCCAAGACGGATCCAGCTATGGATTTCTCAGTGTTGATCCGCCAAATCGGGTTTCCAAGAATGCTTGTGTTCATGTCTACGGATTCCTGCCATGTGCAGACGATGTTAGAGGATATGTCTATCAAGTTTTCTCTTTTGGTTGTATGTTGATAATCGGCGACTACTTCTTGACGAAAGGAAGGTCTAAGCTCTTTGTCATCTTCGAGGTTGGTTTCTATGGTGGAATCATCTTCCCTCTCCTCACAATGTTCCCAAGAATCGCCCTTATTCTCTGTAAGTAACCAACCATCTCTTTTTCTTTATCAGTTTTGATAATTTTGATTGATGAATGATCTAAACAAGCTTTATGATGATCTCAGCGACTGGATTGACGGAGAGCCGTGAAGTTGCTGACTCAATGGTGGGTAATAACGTTGGAGTTACGGTGGGATACACTGTCTTTGCTTTGACAATGCAATGGGGAGCTTGTGTTGTTTTTGGCTTGTCTGGTCAAAGATCAGATGGGTCCGTACGAAACGGAGAAGTCCAAAGAATAACTCCTGTAAGATCTTCTTCTTCTTCTTCTTCTTCTTCTTTGAGTGTTAAGAACCATGAAATGAATACTTTTAACATTTTTAACCAGGACATAACTAGTCCAAGACAACAAGTTTACAGGAACAATCTATTAAAGAAAGTTATTGGTACGTTTCAATCTCTTACCCAGTTGATTCTTATTTTTCCTGATAATAATATTGTGCAAGCTTCTGTCTCTTTGCAGAAGCTAGTGTAGATGCAGATCCTAGGAACAAGAAAGCAGCTGGGATTATGCTCTTGACTTTAGTACCTTTCGTAATGGTCACACTTTCAGAGATGTTTGATTCCAAATCTTGGAGTGACATAATCGTTTTGATCACACTCATAATCTCCGGTTTTTCAACTGTTGTCTACTTTGTTTACTCGGTATGAGCCACCTCGAAAAACTGAAGTAAAGCTTCAAGATTCATATATATTTTGTGCCTGATCTTCAATTTTCTCTGTCAAAATCCACAGTATTTTGATAAAGCGGACCAAGAGAGGAGTCTAGATCATGCGAGATTCGAGCTCATGTCAGAAGTTCATAAGCACCTACTGAATTTTTCACCTCAAAATCTAATAAGAGATGGACAAATAAGTGAAGAGAGCTTGGAAAGGTTTAACATCCTTTTTATCCTTTCTATTACAATTTCAAGTTCTGTCTGGTCCTGTTTTGTGCTCTTATTGGTTGTTGTTATGCAGTTTGTTTGAAAAAATCGATGTAAACAAAGACGGGAAGATCCAAGTTTCAGAGTTAAAAGACCTGACAGTGGAGTTCGGGATGTTAGGGAGAGTGAAGTATGACATTCATGAGCTTGCCACTAAATTGCATGCTGAATTGGACACCAATAATGATGGTGAGATAGATAAAACAGAATTCAAGAATGAGATAGCAAAATGGCTTAAACAGTACAAATTTTGCTACAATAACACCGATTCTCCAAGAGACAACCGAGCTGTAAGTACACATAACAATCTTCCCAGTTCATATTTTACATGTTTGGTCGGATTAAGAAATGTTAAGAAGTGTTAATTGCAGGACGAGGATGGAGTCTTAAAGATGGAACAATCAAAGGAAAGTCTTGTTGTCAAGTTGCTGTCAAAGAGAACACTGAGATCTGCCATTGAAGTCATTGTAGGAATATCAATTGTCATCTTTCTTGCAAACCCTTTCATGACGAACATCGACCTTTTGTCTGTATCCGCTGGAGTTCCTTCTTTCTATGTTGTCTTTGCAGTGATCCCTTTGGCAAGGAACTTAAAAAACGCTTTGTCTGCTCACTTTTGTCGCAAGATATACAAACCGAGAATCACATCAGATACATTCTATGAGGTTCGATTCACTAAAACTAATGTAACTTGCTATCGATATTACTTTCAAGAGAGCTCAAAAGTAAAGAAACTTGTATTGTTATTTTTCTTTCAATTTTTGTAGATCTACAGGGATGTTACAATGAACAACTTGATGGGAATTACAATTATACTGGCGATTGTATACACGAGAGGACTGACGTGGGATTACTCAACAGAAGTTCTCATTATTGTGGTTGTTGGCCTTATAATAGGCATACCGGCCTATGTGAGATCGACTTATCCGTTTTGGATATGTGTATTGGCTTTTGCTCTCTACTTCTTTTCACTTGTCCTAATCTATCTTCATTTCAAGTCTACAGGCAAAAAGTAAGCTTTCAGGTTTAAGGAATAATAAGTGAACTTTTCCAAGAGTGTTTTTCTCATAAGATTTCATATGTTTCCCTATTTAGATCCACTTTGTATTTTGAAAATTTCGTTTGCGTTGTATGTTTATGAGCTCTTTGGTGTTAAATATAAAGAGATAGATATAGAGTTTCAATCTTTGGTTACAAGAATGTCTATCAAAGTTAGCTGGTTTTGTCATTATGGGTTTATCAAAGACAATATAGTAGTGTAGATGTGAATATTTTTCAAAGTTAGCTGGTTTTCTTATATTTGGCATCAATGCAATGGAGATTTCACACCTTAAACTAAGAACACTAGTGGTTTCATAAATCTAATTCAAAAGTCAATAGTCCTAAGCAAATTACAAATTTATATGTTATCTCTGTTCCAATCATAATCAGAGAGATGTAATGAAATTCAATCACACTTGTAGCATAAAAAAAGTCATTCTCAAGTCTTTCTTGATCTTTTGCTCAACTCACGAGCCTTTCTTTATTGTACATAAAACCTTAAATGCAAAAAAAAATGCTCCAATCATATATTTTGAGTAAAGTGAGAGAAATCAGACAAAACTTCTCATTGGAAAATTCTGTTCCGAGGTTACTTCCATGGCACGTTGCTCTGTTTATGTGCTTTCACGTCTTGCTTTAACCTTGGGTGTGAATACTCGTGTTCTGAAAAACTGGAGTGATATTTACTCCTCTCATGATCATTTTAGGACCTCTACATTGTTTTATGGATTCATATTCATACTGAATAAGCAAGATAGAGAAGCTTTGGATTATTAGTTTTAGAGGAGAAGTTGGTATGTTACTTCCATTTCTCATACATAAATATTTCCCACGACGAAAAAAACATATCCAGAGCTACAAACTGACATGAAATTTCCAAAATTTGGATTGTTAATAAGCTATAGTTTAAGGCGAAGATCAATGCTGTGATCATAGACTGTGTCATGTCTCTCGGTTTTCAAGCTAAAGGATGGATCTTGGTCGCATATATTGTGCTCATTCGAGGGCAAGAAGCTGTAAAATAGCTTTCTGTTTAGTGAAAGATTAGCTCCGCTCCTTCGTGGCGTGCTTTCATGATCAAACTCTTCTTTCTGTTCATAACAACAAAAACCAAGAGGATGAAAGTTAAAATCAAACTGAAATATCAACCAAACTGATTGAAACATATCAAAAAAAACTGCATTTACTTGAATGAAAGGCGAGAAATCGAGTGAAGAATTTGTGAGTATCGGTGAAGTACGAGTTGCGGTTGAAAGAGAATCAATGGGGATAGGGTTTCTCATTGTGGTTCCTGAATCTTGAATATGATTTTTCAGTCTTATGTCTAAGGACTTGGTTTGTTTACCATCCCTGAAACTCAATTCCACCAAATGTTAACAATTGAAACTTTTCTTGATACAACTCAAAGTGTAAAAAAACCAGACCTTGACAGGGTTGTGCTCGGTCCAGCACTACATTTCGTGGTCTCTGCGGTTGAATTCCATGGCCGTTTGGCAGCAATGATCTGATAAAAGAACAAATCAAAATAGATCATTAAGAATTTCATACTCAATTTAATTAATGCGATTAAAGATTTAGAAAATTGCCTTTTCTTGATCTAGATAATGAAATATATTGTCATTGCAAGATGCTTGGTTTGAAAGGGGCTCTATAAGCTGATAAAATCCTCCTGATCCTTGATTTGGTAAATTTATCTGTAAACACACACAATTGACAAACCTCGATTCAAAATGTCCATTTCTTGAACCGTGGGAGTTCCAGACCTTTGGTCCATAATCTTCACCGTACCCGCAATTAAATTTTAGATATTTCGATTTAAAGAATAACCCCTTGTACCAAATAGAGTTTGAACCTGGGGCACAAAGAAACCATCCCTTGTCTACCACTAGACACACACCTTTGGTAAAAGTGTCCATTTTTCGATATCTGAATGTTTTTTTAACTACTAACCGGTGGTACTTAGTTTCTCCAAATAAAAACTTCTCCATACACGCAAGGACAAGCAACAAACACTGACTTGTAGGTCTAGATTAGAGGTGGGGTTTTTCTGGATATGTGTCAGTTTTGCGGTGGGGCTAATCACGATCCTAACGGTATTTGCAAAACAAAAAAAAAACTACTAACCGGTGGGAGATAGTGAAGAGATGAATTGTGCTTCTTCTGAAAGACCGGAGCCGGAGGAATCAAATCGTCAGGGAAATTTCCGGTTGTAAAGTAAGTCGAGAAGGGGTTAAAAACCGGACCGGTTCTGCTTGTGGTGGTCGGGAGAATGACAGGGGGAGATTTTTTCCCCGGCGGAGGCGGAGGAGGAAGAGGTGTGGAGGTAGAGATGTGTTGTTCTTCGAGACGGATCTTCTCTAGTTCAGCGACACCAGGTCCTCTTCGTGGGACTTTTCTTCTTCCATCATTATGTTTCTGTTTCTTGGGACACAAGCCAGAGTAATCATCTTCTCTGTCTCTTCCATAGCTTCTTCCACTAATCATCTTACTGCACATTATATTTTTTCTCTGTTTTTCTCTTTTACTTTTTCTTGATTTCTTGGTTTAGTTTGTCACTGTTATACAGAATTAACAATTTATAATGCACAGAAAAAAAGAGAAGAAAAAGTTTTAGGCAAAAAGGAGAAAGAAATAAAAAACAATAAAAGTAGGAGAGATTGAAGGGAAGTAAATCTGAGAAGAAATCGGCTCTTCTTGCGTAGTGAGAAAAGTTCTGGAGATTTAAGGAATTTTCAAAGTCCATGTTTTTAGCTCTCTTAAGATCTCTCTCTTTCTCTCTTTGAAATTATATTTATGATATGAACACCTGGAGATATCATGAAAAATCAACATTTATTTTTGTGATTTTTTCTTTGAAAATCGTTTGCCTTCTTCAATACTATTGTGTCTATTTTTTTTTTTTACTTCAAACCCCATATATTAAGTGTACGGTAAGTAGCTTCCCGCTAAGAAGTACGGTACAACCAAAGTACTTGTGGGTAACAATAGAATTCATTGACCTAGCATTTTTGACAAGATCATACGCAATAATATTTAAGTATGCGAAATATAAAAGAAGTTAAAAACTGGAAATGTCAATAAGAGCTTTCAAGTCTTCAAGCTGCATGCAACTTGTTGCGAAAGAAATCTCTAATTGGGATAGAAATAACATGCATTCCAAAGCCTAAAGCAAGGTCTCGAACTCTGCATATAGAGGGGATAAGTTAGCATGGGCATTCCTGTAGCCGAAATAATGACGACGTTCTCTCTCCATAACCACCCAGCCATAGCCACTTGCTGGTGCTCTTTCACCCCATGAACCGCCAAACTGACATACCTTCTCGCCAAGAGCGACGGAGGTAGCCCAGGGGGAAGCTAACCAACATTTCTTGCGCTTCTACCTCCCCTTTGTTTGTATTAGCAGTTGTTTTGTTCCAAAAGTCAGCCTCCTCATATGCGTGGGCTAGGGATATCCGGTGCTGAGTCCCTGATATCTTCATTAATTATCCTATTTTTTTATTTTCAGAGAAACCACAAGATCCACGGGATCGCAAGCAGTGCCTCCTCAGATATCCCTGACTTTTTGCCCCCCCCCAAACAAGTAGTAGAAGTTCTCATATAGCGAATGTCGGGGGAAGAGCAGCGGGGAGGAGAGTAGGGGAGCTAAAGCCCATACTTACCGTGATGGAGGACATTCAAATAATAGATGATTAATAGATTCTTCCTTCGCACCGCAAATAGGACATCTCTTATCCTTAGTGATATGTCTATAAAATAACCATTGGCATGTTGCCAGATTTCCAGAGAAACATTGCCACACGAAATGTTTGATCTTCCGTGTAGTTTTTAATTTTCATGTTTGTTCCAAAAGTGTTGCCACTAAGGTTCCCTGAACAAGAGGTTTACAAACACGATAAGATAAATCTCTCGCGACCCAATATCCTGATCTGACGATATAGTTTCCTGAGCAAGTTATGGGCCAACTATACCTGTCTCTCGAAAAAGATTTTGTCAGTCGCAGGCGAATAATGCAGTCAACATCATCTTGAGTGAAGAGCTCTTGGAGCCGTTCACTCTATAACTGTTTGTCAAAGGGTCTATGAGGGCATTAGCATATAAGTTATCGTCTTTCTCGGCATTTACACGCTTTGGTGGTATGACCGGAATATATGGAATCCAAGGTTTACTCCACACCTTGGTGTCCATATCTAAACATATGGTTCTCTGGAGTCCCGAAGTAAAAGAGGTTTGGCCGCCATTATACTCCTCTATCCATAGGAAGGCTTATTAGACTTTTGGACTTTCAAAGGGTTACAATATTTGAAATATCTCCCTCTTAGGACTCCACTAACAAGAGAATTGCGGAATCAAATTAACCTCCATAATTGCTTCGCCAGTAATGCCAAATTAAACTCCTCAGAGGTTATGAACTCAATGCCTCTTTCTGACAACTGGGTACAAAGTTTATCCCAAGCAATTCGAAGGATCCCACGACTATCCATCTTAGTACTCCACCAAAATCTGGCGATAACATTGCTTAGCTTAGTACAAATTGATGTGGGAAGTAGGAAACACGACATAACATATGTCGGAAGTGCTTGTGCTACCGATTTAATTATCACCTCTTTCCCTCCTTTGGATAAAAATTTGGCTTACCAACAATTTATTTTACTCTGGAGATGATCTCTGATAAAAACGAATGCTTGTGTCTTGGATCCACAAATCTTCTCAGGAAGTTCCAGGTAGGTTCCCATCCCACCCTCTTGAAGGATACCCAATGTTGCTTTTATTGCAAGTCTGTCTTTGGTTGGAACTTCATTCCCGAATATTACTGAGGACTTTGATAAATTAATCTTTTATCATGCTGCTTCGCCACATGAACGGATAATTTTAATAATCTCCTTACTTTGTGTTTCGTCTGCACGACAGAAGAACAAGCTATCATATGCAAATAACAAGTGGAATATTGGTGGCCTTGCTCGAGAGATTTGCAATCCTTGTATTTTTCCATACCATTATGCATCCTTAAGTTGTGCTACCAATGCTTTCGTACATAAAATGAAGAGATACGAAGATATTGGGTTTCATTGTCTAATCTCACGTGATGGCTTAATATAACCTCGTGACACTCCATTCAGGAGGACACGGTATCTTACCGTTGTTATGTCTATTTGAGGAAACTAAAATATATAAATTGCTTGCTTTATTTTAATAAAGAACTTAAATTCACCTGATAATTCTATATTTTATCTCCGGTCACCTCTTTTTTTGTAAAGATGTTAAATTTATCTCCAATCAATTTCATAACTTTTTATATTAATATATCAAATTGTAAATTTATTAGAAAGTAAAAGAGTCGAGGTTTTCTCATCGTCAAATAACGTAATAATTTTTTTTGATGTTTCCTTAAATTTTCCATAAAATTTATCTCAGGGAAGCTGACGAATGACGATTAAGTCTTATTATATAAAATAAAATATTATATTTTGGGGATTTCATCAATTTATTTTAAATCTTATTTGAAGCCCACTTTGAGATAATTTCCATAAGATTCTTGTGTTTTTACTCTTTATTTCTGTTAGAATTGTTATATCTATATACAGTAACTTTCTATATTTGTGACGAGATTATCATTATCATATTGTTATGGTACCCTACATTTATGCGTCACCTGTCGTATCAATAACATTTTGTTTGGTTTTTTTATTTGACAACTTTGACTACATCCAGTTTTGTTTTTTGGTTACCGGTAAGTTCTTTTGTTTTTGACATGTTGTAATGATAAAAGAAAGTATATATTTTAACCAAGAAAAGTTGATATCATAATATTACACTATCTACGTCTATATCTTGATTTTAGCCACCCCTACTTGGTACAATATATAATTTCTCATGGAAATTTTTTTACATCTATCTATGATTTTAGAGCCGAATTCTTTATGTAAATTTTTTTTTTCTAATTCGGAGGCCAATCAAAATATACGTATTAACTCAAAAAAGCTCAGAAGTCGAGACGAAAGTTTCATCCGACATGCTTCATGGCCGACCCTGAGACTAGTTGGTACAATATATAATCTGAAAAACAGAAAATTAAGTCAAATCTCTGACAATAGTAATTCTATGTAATTCCTATTTAAAATGTTTTGAAAATGCAGCTAATAGAGGAATGATAAATTCATTCAAAACGAAAAATAAAAATCTAATATAGGATGTTTACATACTAGAAAAGCTTTCATTTGATTATAAATGAGAAAAAAAAAACAAGAAGAAAGAAACAAATCTTTCAAATTGCTAATTGGTACTTATATATGTCCTATAGGATTAAGTAGTAATCGTTTGAGGTAAGTTATCAGTTATTTGATCTGTCGTCATGAGCTAGGTCATGAGTAATTAATTAGTCAATATCTCAAAATTACGAATATCTATTACTAACTAAGAGCAAGAATATATGACAAAGATCATTTTTAAATTCGGAAAATGAATAAGAAAAGATATCGCATTTACTTGATATATATGGGATAACTATACAAAAATCCTTTATCTTTGAGTAGTAGGTTTGACTCTTTTTGGCTTAATTGTTCAAAGTATTGTTTTTCCTTCGAAAATATGTTTCTTTTAATAATTATTACTTTACTTTAAATCTATTTGTGCTTGCATAACTTTCCGTTTCAATTTCAATTCTATTTCTACTTATACTAAACATAAAATTAAAAACTTGAATCCGGTAGCTAGATTTCCTCATCAAATTAATGTGTAGTAATCTAGTAGAGCAAACTTCACATTTATTTCTTTTTAGATTTGATGCAAATGTTTTGTAAAAGTCGACAAAGAATGCACACATAAACAGAAACACATAGGTCCAACGAATTAACGGAAAATATAATAACGGTGAGGCGACTTAAAAATGCTCAAATATGTTTTTCTTTCACTGAAAATGTTTAAAGTATAATCGTCACGATTAAAAACCAACAAACAACGAAAGACAAAATTAAATTATAGTTTCGATCGACATATGATAAAATGAAGGAATATTTCAAATGCAAAGTTGAGATTGAAATTGTCTCTCCTGTAACACGAGGTTGTCCGGACGACTGCGCTCAACACTAAATAGAGACATAAAGATTCAAAGATGGAATTGTCTTCCAAAATGCAAAGTAAGGTTGAAATCATCTATCTCCATGCCAAGTTATTTGAGATTCGCCCGAGCGATAAATACACTAAGCTACACCTATACACTTGCCAAAATAATCCAATAGATTTGGCCATTCATGTTTTTTATTGAATGCCTTAGCCACTGCAAGGTCATCAAAATTTATCTCGGTCTTGGATATGTGAAAGTCTAGTAGAGCTTCATTTTCTCATAGAAGACATTTTAACTCTTCGACAAAATAACCCATTTGAAAGCAGTCATCTTGTGCGTGAATCAAAGCTTGGTCTCAATACTTTCTTAGAATCCATGGCTCTCCAATAAAATTTAATGCACTAAAACATGATGTTTTCACATTACATTTTGTATGTTCACAACCAAATCTCCTCCAAACGATTCACTAAACTTTTAAATTTACTCTATTAATATATTTATTAAGGGTTTTTGCAAAAAATCCTTAATCATAACTCTTTTTGCAATTATATCTTTCATATGCCGAAACTGCATATCAAGCCACCAAGTGAAATCTAACAAGTAATATAACCTCCGTTTCGTTATTAAATTTTGTAGATCTATTATAATTGTCGATTGGACTCGAAACTTCAATATGGAATTGAGTTTAATTGCTACTTGATTTTGATATTTGGGTTATTATTCGTTGAATTGAAATATAAGAGGGTTATCCCGACGTACTCTATATCTTGCTTCAAGCTACCTATTTCCCTTTGTCATCAAATTCAATCTGCCATGACTCGATTTTGGTGGGACTCGAATCCCGGGGATCGAAAAATTAGTTGAGTGTCTTGGAATAAGTTTTCACGACCTAAAGAGGAAGGAGGTCTTGGCTTTCGAGATATTGAAGCACTTAATGATGCACTTCTTGCTAAACTTAGTCGGCGCATTCTAAGCTCTCCTATTTCATTTGTAGCTCAGGTCTTATTGAGTAAGTATTTTCATGGGAGCTCTTTCTTAGAAGCTAAACCATCTCCTTCGGTCTCTCATGGATGGCATGGTCTATTGGTCGGTCGTGATGTTTTACTCCAAAGTTTAGGATGGTTAGTGGGTGATGGTCGCAGTATCAACATATGAGATGACCCATGGCTATTGACGGTGCAACCACTTCGTCCCTTAGGCCTGATGTTAAGCCATCATCGTCACCTTCAAGTTTCAGAATTAATCGATCATCAAACAAATCAATGGATATGGCCTCAAGTTGATCTCTTAACACCTCGATATGAGGATCATTTACGACGGTTAAATCGCGGTTCTATGGCTCGGCCCGATAAACTGGTGTGGTTATTGACAAAGAGTGGCCAATACTCGGTTAAATCGGGCTATAACTAGTTGTCCAAGCATCGCTTACCTCCTCCGGAATCTGACTTCGACTAGAAAAGGTATGTGTTGAGAGCACACACCTTACCGAAGATCAAATCTTTTCTTTGGAAAAGCCTCAATGGTGCCTTAGCGGTGGGTGATCAACTGCAGCGGCAAGGCATTGCTGGTGACGAGCTCTGTTTTCGCTGTGGGAGTGTCAAAACAGAGGACCATGTCTTGATCTCGTGTCCTTTTGCTCAAAAAGTGTGGGAGATAGCTCCGGTTAACTTGCATGTTTCTTCTTCATCTCTGACACTCCGGCAACTTCTTGAGGTTCTAATGCTACCTCCGACAAGGCTGGTCATGGTGTGTGTGGTCCCTTGGGTTCTATGGCACTTATGGAAGGTGCGAAATGCGGGTGTCTTCACACAACAACAATTCTCTAAAATAGACTTCGTCTCGAAAGCTTGTATTAATGCTAAGGTTTGGTCGAAGGCTCAAGCCATCAAGCCAACGAAGGGACGCTCACTCTCGACCTCGCCATTACTACCAAACGGTTTATCTTGTCATGTTGATGCGGCCTGGGTTTGAATACCTTAACTTGTGGACTAGGTTTCTCGTTCCGTTCTTCTACGGAGTCACTTATTGAAGATTTTTCAGATTTTAAACATAATGTTAATTCAGCTATTGCTGCCGAAGCTTGGGCGTTGTTCATGGCTATGTCTAAAGTCAAGTCACAAGGTTGGTTGGAGATTCATTTCTTCTCGGATTCTCAAACCTTGATCCACCTTCTTCAGTGCTGTGAATTTCACAATGATCTTTACGGGATCCTCTGTGACATTCAAAATCTAATTTTTTCCTTTTCATCGATTACTTTTTATTTTGTTTCTTCTTCTAATAATACGGTTGTTGATGCCTTAGCAAAATGGGCACTCATGTTAGCAACTTTTTCGTGAGGATTAATAAAGTTACTTTTCTATTTAAAAAAAAAATTTAAGAGGGTTATGGTGAGTTAAATTTCACTTGGTGGGATGATCTGCAATTCCGGCACATGAACTTACAACTGAGGGTTTAATGTAGAAAACTATTATTAATTACTACTTCGTTTGTTTTAAAGTGTGAATTTGGTGAATAGTAAAAAAAAAGACAACATTTAAGAAACTAACCAAAACTAAAAAAGTAGTTGCAAAAATGACTCAAAACATTTAGTCAACTACAAAATTAACTCCTAAATATTGAAACCCAAAAGTAACTCAAGTGGCTAGAGAAGTTACCAAAACACCCTTTAGTCGTCTGCTTTGGAAAATTGCACTGACCAAGTAGATGTCTGTGCAGTCTTCTTTGCAAAAATTAGCTTCTAAAGCATACGTCTATGCAATCTACTATGTAAATTATAACTTAGAAAACAGACTTTCGGGATAGTCTGCTTTGTAAAATATAGCTTCCAAAGCATATGTGTGCAGTCTGCTTTGTAAAATTTAGCTTCCAAAGTACACATTCCTGACAGTCTGCTTTTTAAAATGTAGCTTCCAAAGCAGGCTTCCATGCAGTCTGCTTTGTAAAGTGTATCTTCTAAAGCAGACGTCTATTGCAGTATGCTTTGTAAAAGTTAGCATCCATACCAGACGTATATGGCAGTCTGCTTTGCAAAATGTAACTTCCATAGCATATGTCTGTGCAGTCTGATTTTAAAATGTAGCTTCCAAAGCAGACATTTATGACAATCTGCTTTGTAAAAATATAGCTTTCAAAACAGACATCTCCAAAAATCTGTTTAAGTAGTCTAAACACAATGCAGACGGCACATGTAGTCTGCTTTGTAAAATGTAGCTTATAAAGTAGACTACACGAACGTCTGCTTCGTATTTAGTCTAATGAAGCACATTTTTACGGAGACATCTGCTTTGAAATATGGTTTTACTGAAGCAGACATCTGATTTGTCTGCTTCATATATACACGTGATGAAGCAGACTTCTTCAGCCGTCTGCTTGCCTCAAACGTATAACTTATGAAACGTAACCTTCCAACCCAAAATCTAATTTTTAGCTTCGATAACTTCAAAGAGCTTGTTTATTCCTTCCAAGTGTCCAAATGTCGACCAAAAAGGCAAAATAAGATAACACAAAACACCAAATAAGAGAACCCACAAAAATTACCCAAAAATCTTCAACCCAAAACTAAAATCGACTAATAGTGGTTGAGGTATGATGTTAATTTAATGAAAATTGATTTAATGCATGATTTATGGTGGTTATTAGGTGTTGAGCAAACATTAAAATTAACAAAATGGTGGTTGAGAAATTAAGAAGATGATGACATTTTTGTAAATATTAGAAAACTCAATGACATAAAAGATATAAAGGGTTAGTTTCGTTGGTTAACAATTTTGTGGGTTACTTTTGCTTTTAACCAAACTTTTTATGTCATTTTAAGTAATTTCTCCAATGTTTAAAAAGGGGTTTCAAGAATAAAATAATAATAAAAATTGGAGATGACTACAAAATTACCCTACTAAAAAAACCCTAGCCATCAGAGAGAGATAGAGACAGAGACAGAGAGAGAGAGTACAAAAAATTGACCTTGCCTCTTCGTTGATTGGATCTCTATATTGACACTGTGAGACGGCTATTCTGTTTCTTATTTTGCCTCTTCAATTTATTTGATTTATTTGATTTAAAGATAGATGCGCCATGGTTATCAACGACGATTTCTCTCTGTGTCTTTGTTTTGCCGTATTTGTTAAAGTTGTTGTTTTCTTTTTCTTCTTCTTACTTTATGTGAAATATGTAACAAGAGCAAGGTAGTAGAGATTCTCACATTGTGTCATATTTTTATTAACAAGATTCATTCAATTCAGAGGATTTTATGCATTGGCGGTCAATAGATTTTGAGGCGCCAAGAATTATTAACGCTGCGAATGTAGAGGCTGCAAACACAGAATCTGATTTGGATAAGTTTGATGGATCACAGTCATCTAATGTTCTTAGGAGGAGGATCACTGAGGAGATTAAAGATGATATTGATGATGAGACTGGTGATCTGAATAAGGAAAGACATTTTCAGGGTGGAGATGGTAGTAAAAGAAAGCCATATGATCTTATGGCTAAGGGAAAGAGTCATCAACGTGAGCCTAAAGTTGATAACAGAGGAAATTCTATAGATCAGAAAAAGAGAAAGAAACAAGCTGGTGATGATGAAGATCACAATGAGAAAGGAAAATCATCGAATAAGAAAAAGAGAAGGTAGCATTTAGACATTTGGGAAGAGTTTATCATGATTACCAAGCATGAAGGTTCGGTAAAAGCTCAGTGTAAGCATTGCAAGACAGAATATGCACATAATTCTCATAAGAACAGTACTAATTTCTTAAGACGTCATTGTGAGAAATGTAAGCTTACAGCTAGAAACTGTGATGTTGGTCAAATGATGCTCAATACAGAGGCAAAATTACAAGCAAGACAAAATTGAAAAATCTGTTTTTCGTGAGATGATTGTTAAGTGTATCATTCAACACAACATCTTGAGGTGAAATAAGCAAGAAAAATTGATCAATCTGTTTTTCGTGAGATGATTGTTAAGTGTATCATTCGACACGATATGCCATTTGCATATGTTGAATATGAGAGAGTCAGATCAATTTGGAAATACTTGAATGCAGATGTCAAGTTTATCAACCGTAACACAGTTGCAGCTAATGTTTACAAGTTCAATCTGAGTGACACATATAATTTGAAAAGAGAGTTAGCTAATATTCCAAGAATGATTAGTTTTACCTCTGATTTATGGTCGGAAGTCACTCATGAGGACTACATGTGTTTGACAGCACATTACATCAATAGAAACTGGAAGCTGAACAACAAAGTTCTCATGTTTTGTGCTTTACCTCCTCCACATACAGCTACACAATCCGCTATACAACTTCTAGAGTCTTGGAAACAATGGGGAATCAATAAAAAAAGTGTTTTCGATAACTCTAAACAATGGTGGTGATATTGATACAATGCAAGTCTTTTTGAAATTTCAGCTTGTGTTGCAGAATGATTTGTTGTGTGGAGGAGAGTTCTTTCATGTTAAGTGTTCAGCTCATAATCTTTACCTAATTGTTCAGAACAGTCTCAAGGTGATTGGCGATTCCTTGTATACAATCAAGGAGAGTATCAAATATGTTCAAGCCTCCCAATCTCGTGAGATATTATTCGCCAAATGTGTAGAATTTATGGGTATAAGTATGAATGTTGGGTTGTTATTGGATGTGCCAACTAGATAGAACTCAACTTACAAGATGCTTGATAGAGTTACAAGTATGGAGATGCTTTTGGCTACCTTAAAGGTATTGATAGGAAACACTACAGATGTAGTCCTACTGATGATGAATGAAATTGGCTGGAGGAGATGTGTGTTTTTTTGGAACCATTTAATGAGATCACACGTCTTATGTTAGGTTCGACATATTCAACTTCAAACTTGTATTTCATGCAGGTTTTGAGGATCCAGAGTTAGCTGCAAATGAATGAAACAAGTAAAGATGAAATTGTCAGAAAAATGGTCGTCCCCATGAAAGAAATATTTGACAAGTACTGGGAAGAAATTAGTGATATATTCACAATGGCTACCATCTTTGATCCACGACTAAAACTTACTCTAGCATAATATTATTTTGGAAAGCTTGATATGAGTTCTTGTCAAGCAAAGATGGAACATTTGCGTGGTAAATTACGTACGCTTTTGAGGCATATGATAGCAAGCCGAAGTCGACATCACCATCTATATCAACACGGGAAAGCTACCAACAAAAGGAAAACGATGCAAGAAAAAAGGGAAATTTTGCGAATTAGGACGTAAGTTCCTCTCTTGCATTATTTATGTTTCTTACAATATGTGCATTCAATATTTGTGGTATGATAACTTTAATCTGAAATTTTCAAGATCTTTTTACTTTTCGCAAGTCAAATATTGTTGTTAGTGGAAAGTCTTCTCTCGAAATGTATCTTGATGAACCGCCGTTGGATGTGGCCAATTTTAAGAGTCTAGATATCTTAAAATACTGGAAGGGAAACTCTAAGAGATATGGTGAATTGGCTTCAATGACTTGTGATCTTCTTAGGGAAAACGGCCAATTCATACNGAAGATCGGGAAAACGACCAATTCATATATCAACAGAGGGCCACGGTCCCGATCAATACATACATTCGACCCCTGTGCTAAAACATACATCAACAAACAAATTATTCAAATTTAATACATGGACAAAGAACATTCGGTCTATACATACATTGACCCTGTCTCCGTTAGTCAAATTGTGACAGATGATTACGTGGACTAACGGGATGCAAAATCCCCTAATCCCTCCACATAAGCATCCCTCCACATAAGCATCCTATATTAAATTTGAATAATTTGTTTGTTGCTGTATGTTTTAGCACAGGGGTCGAATGTATGTATTGATCGGGACCGTGGCCCTCTGTTGATATATGAATTGGTCGTTTTCCCGATCTTCTTAGCATCCATATAACAACGATAGTATCAAAGTCATCTTTTAGCATTGGAGCTAGGGTTTTGAACAAATACAGAAGCCGACTACTTCCTAAAAATGTTCAAGCTTTGATTTGCAGTCGGAATTGGTTAAGAGGTTTTGAAGCATACGAAGGAGGTAAATCAATATTCTAAATAGCTTCTTTAATTATATATCTAGAACTTTATATTAACTCTTGTCTTTTATATGACATTTGTAGAGGAAGACGAAAAAATTCAATGGGGAAGAAGGTGAAGCACTCCCTACTTTCGAGGAAATTGTGATGCTGAAAATGAATGATATGCATCTTGGTTGGACCAAATAATTTTGAATTTGATGCTCTTGGATTTAGTTGTTAAGATTTTTTTTAGTTTCAGATATTTTTGCTTGTTGGATTTCAAAAGTTGAGTTCCCTTTATCATGTGATTTTCGTAGAACTGTTATATACATTGATTATAAGATTTGAGTTTCATTAATTATTTCAAGGGAAATTAGGCCCAATAGCTAAACAAAAATCCATATTAGCAATTTAAGCTACCAAAAAAACACTCATGTATTTCTGAAATATTTTCCAAACTGCCCTTGTCTTCACTCTCAACTTCTCTCGGGAATCGTCCTTGTCTTGTCGCTGTCATTAACTTCCTGCAAAAGAAAACTACCATTAGTTGGTCAAGGAAGTTTTAACAAAAAAAACAAAAGCACTAATGTCCTTTTATTGGAAAACAGTGGAACCATAATCCTCATCTTCTGAATTTTCTCTCGTTTCGTATTGGCTGCTTCTCTATCTCTTTTTTTTTCTTTAGTTTCAACTCCAGTTTTTGAAACCTTGGAGTCATTGACTCGCTTATTCTAGAAGTCTGGGTTTTGATAAGATTCTCTCTATTACTTATCTTTGTCTCTCAAATCCCACATCTTTTCATTTTTGTGTTTCTTTACTTACAATCGACACTCTTCTTTCGAACATTGATTGCGCATTTGTCTCAGACTTGTAGATTGGTTCTTCAATGAATTAGTGAATAGTTGACGATTAAAATCATTAATTTAAGAAATTTGTTTGTGGATATTCTGTTTTTTTTTTTGGTTTTGACCCTTTTCTGGGTTTTTATACTAATTGTGATTACATTGAAGGTAGAAGTTTTTCTGAAATTGAATATGATTTTGAACCGCGAAATCATGTTTTATATTCGATTCTGGTGAGTAGTGTTTTTTTCATTTGAAAATTGATGTGTGTGTATGTACTTTGGTTTAGAAATCCAAGATATGGCTTTGTTGGGTTCCGCCTTTGTATTGGTTACATGTTATTATCAATTATCTAGACCAACTGTAATATATAGTCGCGCTATTGCGATAGAAATGATATTTATATATCTCTTTCATTTGGTTGAATTAGTGCGGGATGAAATGGAGGATTTATCTTTTTATATTGTCTGAACTTGGTCGTTTAACGATTGAAAATTAGTCTTTTATTATTTGTTGCATTGGTTCGTTTGTGATCTACAAAATGGAGATATGTCTTACTTGGGATATGCCATTGTATTAGATACATGTATTTTCGATTATGTATATCGATTATAACATATAGTCAATCTAATTTAATAGAAAAGATATTTACCCAAATGATATATATTGATATTGTGTATGTTTGAATATAGACGTCCTTCTATTGTATATTAGATCATGTTGTTATGCTTTTATCTATCAATTATTTTGTTTTTAATTTCAAGGAAATGGAAAACGACGATGATGGAGAATTGCCTCATCGGCTGTTTGCAATAGGCGAAAAACCATATGGTCGTAGGCGTATAAACACTTATTTTACCTTATGATTGATTGAAGACATAAAGCCTGCTTTGAGGGATGCTCATCTACAACAGTTGTTTGATTCACATTTCGGTTACTTGATGCAGATGGGAAATCACACATTTTCAGTGAAATTTGTGCACCATTTTCTTTGTCGGCAATCGGTGTCTAACATACACAATGAACTTTGGTGGATATTTGGTGAAAAACCAATCAGGCATAGTTTGAAAGAGTTTGCATTGGTTACTGGTCTAAACTGCGATAAATGCGTGAGCAGTGTAGCTGGTAGTTCTCGCAATAAGAAGGGAAAAGGGAAAGGAAAAGCTTCAGATTATGGCCCTGATAAAACTCTATGGAATTAGTTATTTGGTAAAGAGAGGAAGCCCACCGTAAACACTGTCCACAAAAAGTTGTTACTCGGTACGAAATACAAAGACGACTTGACTCGTTTCCGTCTAACTCTTCTGCTATTAGCCTATGGCATATGTTATCCAACTTCTCCAGAGAAGCATATCAAAGATGAGTTTGTGGAATTGGTAGATGACGTTGACTCTTTTTTTCAACAACCTTAGGGCAGAAAATAATTCTTGCTAATGGTTCGCAACACAAAAGCAAAAGAACCAGCTAACTATGCACATGAGACCATGGTTGTACAAGGATTCACGCACGTCGTGGAACTTGTTACCGTTTGTAGCCGTCTTGAGATTGTGAGACACCATGTGCTTGAGCATTGTGTAAAAGATGAGCACGGTACCGTCGAGGACATTGCTGCATGTCTTGTCGAGCTCAGTCTCACTATCAATGTTGACCGTGCCCAACGGCTCGACAAGAATGGACAGATTTGGATGTTCTGTCATTTCAATTAGACTTTCTATTCTGATAGAAAGTTTACTTTAAATTTTTTATATATTTAATTTTGCGATTGATATACCATCTATCGTGACGATTTTAGTTTCGCAATGTCTTATGTTGCTTACATGTATCGGAATTTACGCAGGTTGCTTGCTGTCAATTCTTGTATAGCTGATTTTGTTTCATGTTTCAGCCGAGAGTTTAAGTTTTTCGATGATGATCCAGACTTGTTGTTTGATTACATGTTGTCTCTAATACAAGTAGGTCACCAATTCGAGCTTAATTCATGGTTTGGCGGTCTTAGAGCTGCTGATTTCACCGAACATAAGGCTGCTAGTGAAGACATTGATGCAAACTTGGCGAGCGATGATGTCGAGGCAGTCCATTTACAGCCAAATACCAAGAAATCCAGCTTTCCTGGTAATGTATCACGCGGGCGTAGTGGATGTAGACAATTTAAATCTTTCTTTTGATGTTGAACGAACTATCAAGTCTCTCTTGTAGGCTCATACAAAGAAGACACAATTGCATATTGGAAATTTCTGTGAAAATGTTAAAAAAACATCTATCTCTTGTTTCTAAAGAGATCAAAGCTCATGTTGATAAAAAGGTTGGAGATATACTCGATGCCACCCGAAGTTACCCGACACGCAATGAATCCGACTATTCCAAAGCAAATCCGCATTTGAGTCATTCAACCAAAAGCAACTCGCAATTCACACAGAGTGTCCATGCTGGTCGGGAATATGATAGTCGGTGGCTCGGAATGTTGCAGTTTACATGATTGTTGTGAATGAAAATAACAGTTTATCTATTATATACAATCTATTTGAATATACATTCTATTTGACATATAATCTATTTATCTGCTTTGTCATGTTGTTTATCAAGCGTTAATGTGCCGTCAGTGATGAAGGAAGAATCAAGTAAAGGAGATAATATTGATATGTTCATGGCTGGTTATTGAAATGCGCCTGTGAGCGGAAAGAATGATGATTTGGCATCTTCACGTAAGGCATGTGACTACATGACATTAACTAAACAAAAAATAATGTTTCTGATGACATATATCTTAAAAATCCAAAAAACTTGAATATAAATAGGATACCCCATCAACCACTATTGGCGTGAATCTCGATGAACAAGATAGAACCAGTCACGAAGAGAGTCTTGAACAAGATGAGGAAGCTGCAGATAAAGACAGACCAACAGCACCGGTAAGTAGATTGGTTATTGTATGCAAATCATAATATCTGATCATATACATGTTGTTCATATCTATTGCCTTATTGACATACTAATCCTTCTTGGTTAGGAAAAATCCAAAACTGAAAATGAGCACACCCAGTCACATACTTGTGGACAAAAAACAGATGAGCCAGAGATTACTATCGAGCCTCCTTCTTTCTCCCTCGGGCTGACGCATATGGAGAAACCCGTTGCCGATGATCCAGCTGGTAGTGTCATTGGCAAGGAGATCCTAGATGCTACAATACGTGGGCAACGTCGGATCCCAAAAAAGTGTAAACGACTAAACTGTTTCTATTTGTTATATCCTTACAATTTTCGCACATTTATTTGTCAAAATGTAATTGATGTAAGGTTTTATGCGCCGTGCCTGCTAAAAGCACGGATGATAAGCCTAGCAATGCTGCCAGGGAACGACTTACTAGTACGCGTATTAGGCAAGTTCCAAATAATTTTACACCAACCTTGCCGAAGTCAAAGCGACCAGCTAAAAATTTCGACAATGCAGCGGCGAAGAAGCGCAAAATTTTCCCTCCTATCATTGGGAAATTTTGGCCATTTGCTACTCCAAAAGGACATCGGTTCGACAAGTTTCTCAAGGAAATGGGAAAGGCAATGTAAGCATGTACCAGACATACAAAATTAATTCTATAAATACACGGTTTATCAATTTGTGCCTAATGTTTTTTTTGTGCTTTCATCGTGTAGCTTGTACAAACTTAATTCGGAAATTGAGCTGACAATATTGTGTTTCTTCGTATACTGGGAGGCGAGTCACTGCTAAATCTGGGGGTATGACAAAATTTCTTAAATTTGTATGGATTAGGTTATTATCAAATTCAAATTTATTAATAAAAGATAGGGTGTCTATGTTGAAAATAGTTTTTCTATGTGTATAGTATGACCGAATAATCATTCTATTTTTTCGTTACTTAGTCTTGCTACTATTTGTGGTCTTCATATGATGCTCTAAATGTATAGTCTTTATATTTTTTATTTTCCAAGATATGGATATACTTGTTAGATTTGTTCAACTCCGTCAAGACAGCACACGCGATTGCCACTTTGATTCCTACCTTTTAGCTTCCTCTACGAACTGAACCGAAATTATGTTTTGTGGCATAAAGGAATCAACAAAAGGTAATTCGTTTTTTCATCTAATTTGGGTCGAGCATGGGAGGGTCGCCCTGCGTGGTTTAGAGATGTGGACAAAGTTTATAGTCCATTCAGGGTACGGGAAAGTCACTGGGTTGGTTTGGTAATAGACTTTCTCTCTTGGAGTATACGATTTTGAATCCGTCCGAGAGTCGAACTACATTTGGAGTTGCTAAGGCCACAGTTGAGCGCATCGTCGTACTTCTACCTTATTTTATAAGGAGACATTTATTGAATGTTGAATCACGAAACCGCCCGCTCGAGCCTTTCACTATACAACCCCTTGATGTTCCACAAGTGCCAATGAAAGGAACGTACCTTTCCTATGACATGTACAATCTAATAATGACATTGTTTTTTTGGCCCATCATTTCACTTTGTTTATTCTCAAGTCTGCTTGGGATCGCAGCTCTAGTTCTACTCGAGAAGCATGCAATTGACAACGTTGACGACTTTGCATCCATTGATGAAAATGTGATGCATCACGCAACCAAACACTACGTGATGACTACCTTTGACGCACTGCAGGCGAAGTATAACACCCCGACCCGGAATTCCTATCCGCAGTCAAGATGTCATACGATTTCAGTTACGCCGCCTCTGAACCTCCAGGTCTTTAAACGCCTTTGGTAAAATTTCTCATGAGGTTTCCGGCCTAAACCATCTAACTAGCTACTTACTTAGCATTCTAGCTTAGACATTTCAACAGTTTACCATTTCATGCAGCGGAATTAAATTTATTAACCAACATAATTAACTCATACCTTAGCCAACCGTACCTTAGCCATTTGTCGATATCGGTTTGACCACGTTTCGGTGATAGCACATCCTTAAACCACCCTTCTTCGTTACTTAGTCACACAGCCAATCGTCCCCAAGTGACTAGGTAACGCGAAAGGTGGCTCGGATACTCGCTTCGAGACTTACGGTAAACTTAATTCATCCAGTGAGCTTCGAGCTTCATTACATAACCCGTTCAACCTTTTCTCCCTCGGTAATTCTCTGTCCCGAACACTGCCGGACATGAATACTAAACTCCTGAACGTTCTGTCCAGATTTTACCCTACGCTTAACGCACCAGAACACCATCCGATCAATGTCATCATTCGGAACAGCCTTTCCGAATGTGTTTCCTGGACAGATTCACGTGTAACTCCTTCGGAATGACCTTCCAAACATGGTTCCAGTGGATCATCACGCTTTTCCCCATCAGATCATCTATCCGAACATGATACGCGGTCTGTACCGTATTTTCCACGATCGAATCCGCGATTCGAGCGTGCACAACCTTCGTTCTTCATCGGAACACCACAAACTCTTGGTCGGATCCTTGATCTGATCATTACTCTCGAGCAACCTTCTGCAACACGCCTCTTAAGCCCTTTCTGGACAAGATGCACGACCAGTTCTGCACTTTCCACTACCGGATCGACGATCCGACGCACACAGCCTTCACCGATCACATATTTCTCATTCGAATCAGTTTCTCTCGGTCGGATCCATGATCCGTTCATGCCCCACGAGTAATCTCCTGTAAAACGCCTCTCAAGGCTTTTCCAGACACGATGCTCGATCTAATTCTCGTATCTTCTCTCGGATCAACCCATCCGAACGATCTCTCCGACCAAACTACGTTCGGATGCACTGTCCGAACGCGCAGACAGTGTTTACTCTCGGTGTTTCTCTTTCGGAACGTGATTCTCTCGGGTTTTCTCTGTGTTTTTCTCGTGCCAACACATTTTGGTCGTGTTCCTACAAGGAAAAACCGTTTCCTTCCTTTTAAAACACAACTTGGGCGCGTTTTTCCACTAGAAAACCGCTTATAACCACCTGTAACCGTCCGTAACCGCCCGGACAGTTTATTTTCCATTTCGTTAACTGTTATGATAACTGTTTTTTCCTTAGCATCACTGTTCGTGAATATTTTTCCCACGAATCTAGTTGTCGGGAACCATTCAGTACACTTATTTCCTCGAGCTAACTTGTCCAAATATCACATTAAGCCCGATTAACCATCATTTATCCGAATTCCACGAATTCTCATTTAAGTCTCTCTTTAGCTTAGCCATTCATTCCCGTCCAACTCATTTCTCCGGAATTCAATTCCTCTAAGTTATTGGATACTCAATTATCCTTAACCGAATTCCTCATTTTCAATACCCATTTAGCTAACCCTTCAGTAACCATCCGGATTATGTCTTTCTCGACCATAATCCTAATCAACTCGACTTTCCGGTAAGGATTGCGAGACGCGGGTGTTACAAGTCTCCCCCACTTAGAATGAATTCGTCCTCGAATTCTCAGTCACGCACCCGTGCTCCACATCCTTATATAGTTTCACTTATCCACTACACTCATAAACTTGCATTGGCGAACTTATCCAAGTTCCTATGCATTCGTCCCTTTGGACTAACCATTGTTACCTTATCTTCTTTACAGACTCCTTTCGGATCACTCTTGGATCCTCAGTTTACCTTTGGCCCTTAGTGATTTTCCCACTTTCCACGCCTTGATTCATGATCATTCTCGATCCTTGAACACACTCTTCGGATCTATCTTGATCCTTGCCATTACATTTGGCTCATTTCCGTTCCATTTAACTTTTACAGTCACATATTGGCAAACTCATCGTTCCCACATATGCTTTCATAAACACGCCTTGGCAGACTCAACGAATCCCCACCGGCGATAACAGTTACGTGCCAATTATCCATAACATATTGTAGTTGTTTGGTAGGAATTCATTGGCCCAAAACAGATTTCTCTCAGCGAACTCTTCGAGTTCCCAAGTACACGGTCACATAAACTCGTCAAGCATGATTACCCAAAGTTACCGGGCAGCTCGCGACCAGACAAGCCTTAGCGAACACACTTGTCCCTAAGCTTGCCATGAATCCGACTCCCAAGTAAAATGAATCAATCACCAAGAACGAGCAACATAAACGCTTTGGCAAACCAACTTGGTTCCCAAAGACGCTAACATAACTGGCCATGAAACCTATTCGCTAACCACAATATACTTAGATACGACACGACTTATATACTCATCAACTATACCATTTCCTCCAACTTAATCAGAACATCCTTACTTGGAATATCAATCAAATTCACCAGTTATAACAGTCATGTCTCGAGAGTTGTTCCGACGACATCAGTACATCCGTACTTGGCAAATCCACACGATCCCCAAGCCGGAACAGTCATGTCGCTAGAGTTGTTCTAGCCGACATCAGTAACCCGACCATCCGACCTTATCAGTAACCCGGCCATCCGACCTTATCAGTATCCCGGCCATCCGGCCTTATCAGTATCCCGGCCATCCGGCCTTATCAGTAACACGGCCATCTGGCCTTATCAGTAACCCGGCCATCCGGCCTTATCAGTAACCCGGCCATCCGGCCTTATCAGTAACCCGGCCATCCGGCCTTAAGAACAGTGAACACTCGGCCATCGGCCATCAATTAATCAATCACGGCTATTCGGCCTTCACAGTAAACTATGAAAGGCTACAGTCACGAACTCACTCATAGTCCCAGTACTTATGGAAAACTCATTGCTCGTCGAACAAGTCTTTGGTGAGAACACTTGACTACCAATCTCTTGTCCTCTTGATCTTAATTCCCATAAGTCGTTATCCTTATAAATTATCTTGACTCTTACCTGATCCTCATCTATCAAGACTTGATCATTCTATTAACCGTTCGCCTACTAGGGAAGTCTCTTGCTTCTTGGTTATGCCTTAGCAACTTTCTAGTTCCAAGCACAACACTCATTTTCCGCAACTCCCTTTCGGATTAAACTATAACATCACCGAGTTATATCCATCTCTTGGACTAACTCTACTTCATAATAAAAATCATTGCACTCATCACCCGTAGCCATATTGCTTACGGTAAGTCTATTGGCCTTGGATTTGCCTTAGAGAATCTTTCTAATTTCAAAGCACTTATCCTTTCCGCCTCAACTTCCGTCCAGCCTTGTTCGCTACCGTGGTATATCCCATTGATCCTTATTTACTCTCGACCATATTTAGTCTTTCGGTTTTACTTTGGTCCCTCGTGGACTAGTCTCATTATCCGACCCTTGTCCCTTCTTGGACTTGGTCATCATTTTGAACCTTGGTCTTTCCCACCATAATTCCCATTCTGATCCTGGCCAAACTCCGAACGGATCACCTTCTTTCGAGACCCAATCTTTTGACTTGGAAGTCTCGTCATCGCATACGTTATGTATTAGTCTCCCCCACTTAGGAATTCACTCTACCCAATTGGTATGGAGCTAGTCACAACTTCCTTATTCACCGTCTCCACTAACAAACTCTGTTATTCTGAGTGGCTTTACTTTATACCGTTATATTTTCACAACCTTACCATTAGCTATCTCCTTAGACTGGGTTGTTTTACTCTCTACGCCTTATGGTACTTATCTCTGGGTAGTCCATCTTGGCTCAATAGATTCGCCTCAGCTAACTCATCCGGTTACAGAGCACGATATCTCATCTTGCCTTAACTCCCATCCGATTTTACCACTTGTACGTTCTGAGTTTACTCCCCACGTCTTCCGAGTGCTAGATAGTCTAGGTTGATCGACACTTAGTCATTCATTCCAAATCTTAGTCCTTTCTGACTAAATTCTCAATCATTCGATCTTTGGCCAATTCCCGGCTTGATCATAACCATTACATTTCCCGGCTATGCCTTAGTCATTTCGGTTCCAACATAACCCTCAAGTTTTGATCTTCTTTATCATTGCTCCTTTTCCTGTATTCTTTGACCACTACCGTAGTCTTCCTATTTCAAAACTTATCGTCCAGTTTCAGTTCACTGCCTACCTTCTTGTAAGCTTAACTTCCAATTTCCTTAACACTCAATTTCCCGATACTCGGTTGTCGGTCTTTTTGCATTATTTCTCAGACCAACTTGTCCATTCATCCTTCGGAATTTCTAGTTCTCCGTCTAGATATCTTTATCAACATCTTTCATGAATATGAGTTCTTTCAACTTCACATCCCGACAATCTTCTGTTTGCCTTAGTCATTTTTCCTTGTATCTTCCTTTTGGCCTTTTTCGTAGCCATCTTATTCCATAAATCCTTTTACCGCACTCTTTGAGCTCCATTACCACTCTCTTTGATCTTTTGCGATTAATCATCGTCACCATCCTTTTCCATTTCCGTTGGATTTGGACCCGTCACTAACCATCCTTTCTTTGTCATCTCCAATGACTTAGCCATTTAAAGTGTCTTAACTTGAATTAGTACTTTAACTTAGCATCTTTTCACACTTTCAGTAACTTAACCGAGCATTCGTCTCGTCCGAAGACCGAGCATTCTCTGATACCAACTTATAACACCCCGACCCAGAATTCCTATTCGCAGTCAAGATGTCATACGATTTCAGTTACGCCGCCTCTGAACCTACAGGTCTTTAAACGCCTTTGGTAAACTTTCTCGCGAGGTTTCCGGCCTAAACCATCTTACTAGCTACTTACTTAACATTCTAGCTTAGACATTTCAACAGTTTACCATTTCATGCAGCGGAATTAAACTTATTAACCAACCTAATTAACTCATACCTTAGCCAACCGTACCTTAGCCTTTTGCCGATATCGGTTTGACCACGTTTCGGTGATAGCACATCCTTAAACCACCCTTCTTTGTTACTTAGTCACATAGCCAACCATCCCCAAGTGACTAGGTAACGCGAAAGGTGGCTCAGATACTCGCTCCGAGACTTACGGTAAACTTAATTCATCTAGTGAGCTTCGAGCTTCATTACATAACCAGTTCAACCTTTTCTCCCTCGGTAATTCTCTGTCCCGAACACTGCCGGACATGAATACTTAACTCCTGAACGTTCTGTCCAAATTTTACCCTGCGCCGAACGCACCATAACACCATCCGATCAATGTCATCGTTCAGAACAGCCTTTCTGAACGTGTTTCCTGGACAGATTCACGTGAAACTCCTTCGGAATAACCTTCCGAACATGGTTCCAGTGGATCATCACGCTTTTCCCCATCGGATCATCTATCTGAACATGATACACGGTCTGTACCGCATTTTCAACGATCGGATCCGCGACCCGAGCGTGCACAGCCTTCGTTCTTCATCGGAACACCACAAACTCTTGGTCGGATCCTTGATCCGATCATTACTCTCGAGCAACCTTTGGCAAAACGCCTCTTAAGCCCTTTCTGGACAAGATGCAAAACCAGTTCTGTGATTTCCACTACCGGATCGACGATCCGAACGCACACAGCCTTCACCGATCACATATTTCTCATTCGGATCAGTTTCTCTCGGTCGGATCCATGATTCGTTCATGCCCCACGAGTAATCTCCTGCAAAACGCCTCTCAAGGCTTTTCCAGACACGATGCTCGATCTAATTCTCGTATCTTCTCTCAGATCAACCCATTCGAACGATCTCTCCGACCAGACTACGTTCGGATGCACTGTCCGAACGCGCATACAGTGTTTACTCTCGGTGTTTCTCTTTCGGAACGTGATTCTCTCGGGTTTTCTCTGTGTTTTTCTCATGCCAACACATTTTGGTCGTGTTCCTTCAAGGAAAAACCGTTTCCTTCCTTTTAAAACACAACTTGGGCGCGTTTTTCCACTAGAAAACCGCGTGTAACCACCCGTAACCGTCCGTAACCGCCCGGACAATATATTTTCCTTTTCGTTAACTGTTCGGATAACTGTTTTTTCCTGAGCATCACTGTTTGGGAATATTTTTCCCACGAATCTAGCTGTCGGGAATCATTCAGTACACTTATTTCCTCGAGCTAACTTGTCAAAATATCACATTAAGCCTAATTAACCATCATTTATCCGAATTCCACGAATTCTCATTTAAGTCTCTCTTTAGCTTAGTCATTCGTTCCCGTCCAGCTCATTTCTCCGGAATTCAATTCCTCTAAGTTATTGGATACTCGATTATCCTTAACCAAATTCCTCATTTTCAATACCCATTTAGCTAACGCTTCAGTAACCATCCGGATTATGTCTTTCTCGACCATAGTCCTAATCAACTCGACTTTCTGGTAAGGACTGCGAGACGCGGGTGTTACACGAAGCCCATTCGTGTGTGAATGGTGTTTAATGTGTTGCTCTACATATTTTAAGTAAAACTCGTGATGCGAAACATGTTACCTACCTTGTTTTTTCTTTTTCTAGTGCTATTAAGTGGTGATCTATTGCTTAGTAATTTTTAGTCTTTTTTTATACCGTTTGTTGTCCTTACAATCTATGTAGATGTGTCTTTCCAGAGCCAGTGCTCGATCATCCAATGCATTTGTCGTTACAAATACATTTGTAGACAGACTATTTCAAAATATAGTCGGTCTATATGACGATATTAATGCTACTTTCATATTTCAACAAGGGTTCGCTCGAATAATCACAAACATATAATATTTTAGCTCACTAGTATATATATTACATCAAAATAAGTAATTTGCAAGGTTCATGCTTGGCTTGGTACATTAAATATAAACATAAACAACATGCAAGATAGTTAATCAACAAAATAGAAAGCTATGTAACTGTCAAAGTACATATCTAACTATTCTGCCGATATGGTAAAACTGATTCATGTTAAATCCGCAAATCTGAGTCTTAATATAGCCAACCACACCGAGCTTCCAAAAAAAACACAACCTCTCGCCATCCATCGATATAACTTCATATTGCATTGCGACATGAAGCTTTGTTATGCCCAACACCAAAAAACTTGTTGCATCGCCGTTTGCTCTGCGATTGTTTACGCTAAACATGTAAAATGTATGGTGTCTGTTATATAGTCTGTCTATAAAACGTAGTCATTCTATCGATAAAAATGATAGTCTTTCACCTTAAACTCTCCACATGACTAGATCCTTATCTTCTTTGGTCGCCCCGGTGGACGTCTGGTCTTTGGAGGCAGTGCATCATTAGCTGACATTCCTTCTAATTCTGCCATAACTAACCCACCTACTACTGGGATTGGATAAATTTTCGCCATGTATGAATTTTTTCACGTCTCAACATAGTAATACTCGCACACCATCAAGTCTGTTGCTAATCCACTCCTGCATGACGCTACCAATGCATGAGCACACGGTATCCCAATCAATTGGTACTCCCTACACGAGCAGCTTTTCGCATATAATTCAACAATGTGAGATGCCCCTTCTCGTGTTTAAATTTCGAATTCAAAAAGACTGATTGGTCGCACTGCATACGCTGTTGAAGCATTGTAATTTCGTTCCAAACGTTCACAGACTTTGGGGGTTAATGATCCAGTTTTAGCAAAGGCTTTTGCTCTCCGTATTGCGAACCATGACATGACTTGTGTGCGTATTTATTCAAGCATACATATAAGTGGAAATTCTCTTGCCTCCTTGACCACATTATTCCATGACTCTATGATGTTTGAATCCATGTTATTATACCTCGACCCCTTGAAAGGACATCTAGTCCAATAATTAAACCCTGAAACAAAATAATAGAGCATTTCATAGTAAGACTATATTAGGTGGTCAGTCCTTTTTCTGATAATGAATAGTTTTACTATAGTTGATTAGTATGTCTACAAATTTTGAATTCATATACTTTTTAAAACATGTGTGCGTACCAATGTCTACCAAGCAAGAAGCGCATGCAGGGTTTAGGTGTTGAATCTTAGCGAATATTCCATTGAATTCCTCACTCGTGTAGCATCTTGATGCTTTAGAAAACAACATAGCCACTCGGGCAGGCTTGTAAAGAACCTTGATGTTCCGATAAAGATGATTCGTGCATTCAACATGACCGGCAGATTTGTAAACCTATTTACTAGTGGGAAGACACAAACAGCAGAACTAAGATTAAAATCAGTCATATCGCAGTTTATATGATATATAATTCAAATGAATAGATAGACTATATTATAGTCTGTCTATTTTATTTGTAGACTACATTATCTAACCCATTTCTTATTCTTGCGTGTCGATCCGATATATAGACTAAGTCTTGTTCATCAGGGACAAATGCATTGAGTTTCTAGAAGAACCACTCCCATGCAACATCAGTTTCGCCATCCACGATACCGTAAACAATCGGAAAGATTTGAAAGTTGACGTCTTGGCAAGAGGCTAAAATTAGACATCCTCCATATCTGGCTTTGAGGGAAGTGCCATCAATTACTATGACCTTTCGCATCGATTGGTAACCATTAATCGCAGGAGCGAACACAAGGTAACAATGCTTTAACCTGCATTTTACATCTGGTAGCTCATCATATTCCATGAAAGATAGGCTTCCAGGGTTGTTTTGCTCAAGAAGTTTGAAGTATGTTGATAACAAAGCATACCTGCCAGCAATTGTGCCAAGTGCGTGGTCCGTTGCACGTTCTCTTGCTCGCCCAGCTTTCTAATAAGTAATGTTAACATGATATTCATTGAGTAGAATCTTCATTATTGCACCCGGGGTGGGGCCTGTCTTGACTCCTAGGTAACGTGATGCCATAATTTTCCCTATCACTTGTGTTGTAGCCAACTTGTGGCAGTTTCTCCTTTCATCAATTGTGCAAGTATGTATCAATGTGGCTTGGCAGATCTGAAATCTCTCTGACTCGTCCACAACTGATGCATAAACACGCCAAGGACATTTGAGTGAGATACACTTAAGCACCATGTATGTTGGCGTAGATCATTTAATTCGAAAGTGGAACTTCCGGTTGATTGCGTGGATTGCAATCTTAATCCTGCAGTCATCTTTTGATTTGAAAACTCTTCCCACAAACATAGCATTTCCCTCGTACTCAACACCTTGCACAACTGCATCAATGTCTACAATGAAAAGTGGTCAGACTATCTAGTATTGATGTTCTATAATACATATAACGAGTATGTAAATGTAAGCATAATGTTACCGTCTTCCACGATGTCATTAAAGACAGGAGGCGCGTCACGAATGAAAAGAGTTGAATTGTCGCTCTTATCATTCAAAAATTCAGAAAGTGNCCCCCCCCCCCCAAACAGTTAGTTGACAAAATCTTCTTGTAGGTATGTCATTGTCGGCTTCGTCATCATTCGCATTGATAACTCCACAGTGATGTGCCTTTGAAGTTTAGCCCCATTGTGATTTTGTCCTATGGTTGTACTATTAATGTGTTCATTTTGAATTGTCGGATTCCTTTGGGGAATGCTTCGTTCATCAACCAACGGAGGATCGTCCCGTATTGTTAGATTTCTTTGCCCAATGTTTTGTTTATCAAGCATGCGATGCTTGCTAGTGTCAACAATCTCTATCATCAAGCCCTTTCCTTTATCCTTTTTTCCATAAATTGGTGTAACAACCGAATTATATTGCTCTATGTTGGAATAGTCATTCCATCTATTGCTCTGGAAATAGTCCGACTATCTGCGGCAGCATTGAACTTTAGTAGAAGAGTTCTGGCTAGCTTTGGATGGGCAGGAGTTTCATCAATTGCAAATTTGTGCCAATCATCTCATTGTCGCTCCATAAGTCGTTTGCCGATGACCTGTTGTCCCAGTTTTTCTGGTAAACCATGTTACATAGTCATTATATTTTGTTGTTTTCGCCTATCAGTGTTGGTTTTCCATTGAAGATAGTCACAAACAAATTTACTTCCTCGATTTTACGTCTTAGCTGGATGAACAGGTCTACATCAGCGTCCTCTGAGATGTATTGTGGTGGTGCTCTATTTCCTTCACCAACAACCATCCGCTCCGAATATTGGTATGTTAGTTTAACGTACATTTTGGGCTTTTTAACAGATAAAGCATGACGAACAGTTTTTACGAGTTCGATGTGTGCCATGCCTAATTTTAGTTGTATCCACTTGTCTTTGTGCTCTCAGTCAGCCGCAAAATATCATATTCCAACATTAGCCCTTTTCGAAGTGCCAGTTACTAAAAGGAGTTTGTCTTTCTCTGTTGTCTGTTTTATAAACAAAAAAAACATGATCAAACAACATGCATGAACAGTGTATGTAAAAAACATTAAACATAGAGTATTTGCTTAAAAGGTTGCAATATTCATGGAACATCATTAACTAACATCAGAAATAGACATTACTGAGTTTGCATTTAAACCATCAGATCTGGAAAATCTAACCAGAGGATAATATAGTTGATCTATCTACCCACGATCTGGTAACACGTCTATTAAATTATATATCCACTATAAAAACACTATAAAGCTTTTTACCTCGTCACAACTACTTTCCACCATGGTTACAATTGAGATAGACTTTATTGCTTTTGCGTAGAACAATTAGGCGAAAGTGACCGTCTCTGTGTTATTTAATGACAGAGAGATAGTTTCTCAACCACACGTTTATAGGTGGGAAATAAAATTTTGAATTTTCGAAGAGAAATAGTCATAGTAATGATGTTGACTGTTGCATGCGCCACTTTATGTGCAGAAGATCTTCCAAAAGATCATTGGGTGGTGTGGCAATTTTTTTCTACGCGTTTTAAGGGATAAAAGCGTATTTTCCTTTCTCTTAAAAAAAATTAATGAATAAATACACACAGATATATGCTAATATGTGTGTTTTTAGGATATTACACCAATTCACCTTTATTTCAACTGGATGAAAAATTATTCAACTTTACTTTCGTATACAAGTCTGTGACTGTGAGTCGAGATCTGAATATATGAGCGTCGCTCATACATATTTTGTTGAAAATTAACATGACTCAATCAAACCATAATACAAACCATCATGATTTAGTAAAACAAATAATTTTATTTCTCTCTCAGTGTATACCTAGGTTTCTTAGTTTGATCTTAGATGCAATTTCATGTAATAATAATAGTTTGTATTATTTTTAAGCATCTGTACATTTTTTTGTTTAAAACTAATCAACCCGTGGGTTGACCCGCAAAACCGCTAAGTCACACGAGGCGGGTTTGGACATGTATATATAAACCGTAATCCATCGTGGGCCGGCCGGCAAGACCTACGAAAAACAAAGTCCACAACGGTTGGGTTACTTGGACGCGGATTAGCTCGTTTGACATCGTTTATTTTTTCAAAGACATTTGGGGGAAAAGAAACAAAAAGAAAAAGGTAAACTATGATTTATATTGTTAAATCATTTTTTTAAGCGAGTACACTTAATCTCATTTTTTTAATTACAGCATTAAAGATTTTAAAAGTAAAGTTTTTAAAGTTTTAATGCATTTCATTAATTAATTGCAATTTTTTGAGAAATATAATTAAAAATATTGAGTTCGTTAAATTACTATTGTTTAATTTTGTTTGGTAACATCCTACTATTGGTTTTTTTTTTTGTCAACATCCTGCTATTTGTTTAAAATCATGGAATATTGTTTAGTATAAAAATTACTACATATATGATTAGCTATTAATTATTTTTAAAAACATTTTTCACATTAAAAATGATTATTTAAAAACAAATAATATATTTCTTATATTTTACAAAGAGTCTCGTTTCAAATTATTTATTTTGTTCCAAAAAATGATGCCCTTCTATGTTGTTAAGTTGGCTTTTCACATTAAATTTCCAAATCATTTATATTTAGTTAAGGTATATTTAGTAAGATGTATATTTGTATAATTGTATGTTTTTATAAATTTCATAAAAACCTTTTTTTGTCAACAACTTAAATTAGACCGATTCGGTAATCCAAATCGGTAGCACAAAGCTTACATAACACATAGCATACGGAAGCTGGCGAGCACTACGTGCTAACCGATCCGCGTGAATGTTACAACTGCGCGAAATATATGCTAAAGAGAAAAAAGTGAAACTCTCTTGAAGTGTCTCTATTTCCTCCAAATAGACGCGGAAAGCTGGCCACTCTTGAGGAGACTCCACCATCTTCACTAACTCAGTACTGTCCGTTGCAAAAGCCACCGACATCTGTTGATGAGAAATCATGCAGTGCATCACCCAAACCAAAGCCTCAACTTCAGCATGCAGTGGTGTCAGCCTTCGACGAACATTCTTTGCCCCCATTAGCGCCTCTGTAGACCCTCGCTGGAAAAAATGCCATCCCAAACCCGAGAAGGCAGCATCCTCCTTCCAGGATCCGTCAATATACACATGACACAAAGTAGATTCGGTAGGTGATAAAGTGAGCCCCAACTCCGGGTCCGCTATCGTCTCCTCTTCCATCTCCGTATGAGCCGCCTCCCACAAAGATGCTTCTTCCTCTGCTATCGCCAGTAGTTGTTGAGAGTCTAAATCCTGATTAGAGTAGACCTTATCATTTCTTGCTTTCCAGATATACCAAAGGATCCACGGGTAGCTAAGTGTTTGACCACTCATTGTGGTTCGCCAAAAAAGATAATCAAAATTCGAATAGATTGAGGGCATTGGAAAAATATCCATAGCCGAAGGGATTTTTGAAAGCGCCCAAACCTGTATCACCGGGGGGCACTCAAAAAAAACATGATGCACAATTTCCCTATCTGCCCCACACCTTCCACACTGCATATCACATTTGATACCACGCCGATGTAAATTTGCTGACACCGAAATATTCCCAGTTAGAATTTGCCATAAGAAATGTTTGAGTTTCGGGGGACACTTCAATTTCCACAAGTGAGTAAATATGGGTGTAAGGGATGGTCCTATTACAGTCGATGTTCCCCTAGTGGATGAAAAATCCCTAATTGCCCAATAACCCGACTTTACCGTATACGTTCCATACTTAGTGAAATGCCAACCCAAAACATCTGGTTGATGCATCTTACTCACTGGTATAGTTGTGATAATTTCCACATCCTCTAGAGCAATAATTGCCTTTAGCAATGGAAGATTCCATGTTTTACTCAACGGCTCAATCAATTGATCAACCGTGATATCTGGACAATGTTGTCGTAAACAGGTAGCAGGCCTCGGCATATTGGCGGGTATCCAAGGATCTTTCCAGACGGAAATGGAATAACCTGAACCCACCCTTTTAATAAGCCCTTTGTTTACCAGAGGCCGCGCTGACATGATGCTTCTCCAGCCATAAGAAGGGGAGTAACTTTTGACCGAATCTAAAGGAGTAGTCCGACGGTAATACCGGCCCTTAAAGACCCTCGCGAACAAAGAGTCGGGTACATTTATCAAGCGCCAAAGCTGTTTTGCCAATAGCGCTGTATTAAAATTCTCAATCACGCGGAAACCCAGACCCCCGTAGTCTTTACGCCGACACATTTTGTCCCATGCTAGCCAATGTAAACCTCGTTGTTGCCCGCTCGAGCTCCACCAGAAATGTGCAATAGCACTTGTAAGCTTCGAGGTAATCGCCTTTGGCAAACGGAAGCATGACATCACATATGTAGGTAAAGCGGATGCCACCGACTTAATCAAGACCTCCTTACCTCCCTTTGAAAGGAACTTAGAAGTCCACCCATTAATACGACTTTGCAGGCGTTCTTTAATAAAAGCAAAAATTTTTGTTTTGCACCGCCCAAACTTTCTGGGAGGCCTAGATAAGAACCCATTCCGCCTAAAGTTGAAATACCTAAAAGAGCCTTCATTTCCATCTGGACGGGTCCTGGTACAGAATGTCCAAATTGTAACGATGATTTTGAGAAATTGATCTGTTGGCCCGAAACCCGTTCATACTGTTGTAAAATCCTCAAAACTGCCTCACCCTCCTCCCGTGTAGCCTTGCAGAAAAATAGGCTATCATCCGCAAACAACAAATGCGAGATGGGAGGACAAGCTCTGGCAACCCTCAAACCTGTAAGCATTTTGTCCCTCTCTGCCTTCTTAAAATTTACTATCAATGCCTCAGTACAAAGAATAAAAAGATAAGGTGAGAGGGGATCACCCTGTCGAAGTCCTCTTTGCGGAGAAATCAACCCATTTGGTTGTCCATTAATAAGAACCTTATATTTAACCGATCGTATGCACCACATCATCCAGTCTATCCATCTGTCAGCAAACCCTAACTTCCTTAATAAATGCTAGATAAAAGACCACACCACCCGATCATACGCCTTACTCATATCTGTCTTAATCGTCATAAACTTGCTCTTACAAGACTGATTGGTCCGTAAGCCATGAAACATTTCCTGAGCTATAAGAATATTATCTGAAATCGGGCGACCGAGAACAAAAGCAGATTATGTCTCGGAAATAAGATTTGGTAAAACCCTCTTCAAACGATTACACAAAACCTTTGAGATTATCTTGTAACAAACATTGCAAAGACTAATTGGACGGAACTCCGTCATACGTGTTGGGCGCTCGGTTTTTGGGATTAAGCAAATATTCGTCATATTCAAACTTTCTTCAAAAACCCCATGCTGTAAAAAATTATTAACCGTCCCCAGAACATCAGATTTCACCAAATGCCAAAATTTCGGGAAGAATAAAGCCGTCATACCATCTGGCCTTGGAGCCTTTTCCGGATGCATCATAAACAGGGCCTTCCGAACCTCGGCCTCCGTAGCTGGAGCCGTTAACCGCTCATTTGTCTGTGCTGTAACCATTGGTTTAATCTCATTTAGAAACACATCAAAGCCCGAGGGCGATGATGAGGTAAAAAGATCCATAAAATAGGTTTCAGCGATACCCCGAACCTCTGCCTCCTTAGTGCACCAGACCCCTCCTGCATTATGTAAACCTGCTATCCTATTCCGAGACCGCCGCTGTTTTGTCTGTGCATGAAAAAAAGCAGAATTATAATACCCTCCCGGAGCCACCTATTTCTACTCTTTTGCTGCCAAAATAATTCCTCATCCTTGTAAGCCTCCTTGAGTTTTAGATTAAGTTCTAACAGTTGCTCAGGTGGACAAAGGTCATCATCCTGAGCCTTCTCGATAGCCAATTTTAACCGTTCAATGTCTTCCCGACCATTGGAATCAGTTTTCTTCCGCCACCGAGATATCTCGCGGCGACAATTTACAATTTTAGCAGATAAACCTCCCCCGTTCAGGGTACCCATCCATCCCTCCGCTATAGCCTCCACCAATCCTTCCTTGCCAATCCAGCGTTTATCAAACCTAAATTGCTTACGACCCTTTGGTTTCTTATCCACAATTGTTGCAAGAATTGGGCGATGATCCGATCCTATCATAGCTAAATACTCAACATGTGAGAAGGAGAATATCGTATGCCAATCCTCATTAGCTAAAGCTCGGTCTAACCGACATCTAACCAATTTTTTATGTCTCTACCCTCTCCAAGACAAAATATTTCCAAAACTAGGGAACTCCAACAAGCCACAATTGGAGATCATATTATTAAAAGTCACAAAAGTTGATGCACTTCTCAAATTACCCCCACGCTTCTCCTGATTACCTGTTATTTCGTTGAAATCCCAATTAATAAACCAAGGATCACAACGTGAGATGCCATAGCGTGTTAATCGTTCCCATACTTCGCCCCGTTTTTTAATAACCGGATCGCCATACACAAAAGAAAGGAAAACGCGTTTCCCTTTAATATTTGCCTCAATATCAATAATACGATTGCTAACATATAAAATTTGAACCTCAAACTCTTTATTAAAAAATAAAGAAAGACCACCACTAGTGCCACTTGGATCTTCCGTTACAATATTATCATAACCAAAATGAAACTGAAATTGTTGCATAAAATTAAAATCCTGCTTTGTTTCAGAAAGAAATAAAAAATCCGGTTTATATTTCTTCCATAACTCCCGCAGGTAGCTTATTGTCAATTTATTACCCATCCCCTGACAATTCCAACTTAAAACTCGCATTAATCCGATGATTATTTAAAAGTGGGATTAGATCCATGTTTGCTTGTACCACCTTTGTTTCCTGTCGGGTAAAGCCCTTCCCCAATTCGAACCGTATTCTTCGATGCCGCTTTCTTCCTAGAAGAGACAAACATCTGAACATGACGCTTCTTAGAACAAACTCCTGGCAACTTTGACGTTCCCGCGCCAGACTTCTTTTTGGCCACGGGAAGACCGGACGGAATCAGCTTAACTGGTTCCATGGTATTAACTTCTTCCTCAGGGCGTTCTTGTGCCAGCTCAACAGTTATAGCACTAAACACAACATCATCAGTCATCGCATCACCATTCCCATCTGTCATTTCCACCAAAATATTAGCAGCTGCATCACTCAGCTCCTCATTCCCATTCTGGACCATATTTTCCTCAGTAATCTTATCCTCGTTAACCATATCCTGAGACCCCTCGTCCTTACTCTCCACGCCATTGACCCGATCCTCAGGAGCATCCTTCACAACTCCATCAGAATAACCACCAGCTCGAGTGGCCTTCTTCGTAATCTCACCCGGTTCCACCTCAAAATCCAGTGACCTTCGCGCCTTAACCGTAGATCGCTCTGCCCCCTCTCGACTCACTTCTACCCCACCAACAGTAGCTTCCGTCGCAACCACCAACGATTTCTTAAAACCTTTAGACGTTCCCTCACCGCCATTCCTAGCCACCTTACCATGATAAACACGGCTGCCTTTCCCATACTTTGATTTTTCCGCTGGCAAATAATGTACAACCTCCTTCCCTTTGCCTCCTTGGAGACCTTGACCAGCACCCTTACGACCATATGTCTCCTTCGCTTCTCCATTAATCACCACGCCTTTTTAGCTCATCGGCTTCGCATCCGGACCCGCTCCATCATGATAACCAGCACCGCAGGGAGCCGCCTCCTGATCGGGCCGAGAAACCCGCAAAAGTGGACACTCCGTTTTGTCATGGCATAAGCTAAAGCACTTGGAACAATAGCCATGGAGCCGCTCGTAACGTAATGTAACCAACGTCTCCTCACCACTATGAAACTCCACGTAAGTTTCAAAACACAAAGGTTTAAAACCATCAACAATGACCTGGATACGTCCATTATCCAAATCAATCTGTTTTACCTCTCCTAGAGCCTCTCCAATGGAATCAAAGGTTGGCGGTGCCCAAAAATGCAGTGGAACCCCCAATACCCGAACCCAAAACATTATAGTCGATGGATACTTTTCATCCACCACCGGTTTCCAACGCACAATGGACAGCATCCAACGATCAAAGTGGAAAGGTTCCATAGCTAGGATCATTTTGATATCCTCCTCTTGATCAAAATCAAACTGAAAACAACCCATCCCTAAATCAGCTCCAGCAACCCGATCCTCTACTTTCCAGATGCGTGGAAGCATATATATCAAATTGCCGACATCCTGGATTTTTGGATTCATACATCGTCCTATCAAAGTCTTGGAATATCCTTCAATAAGAGCTGAATTATCAAACCTCGGCACTTTGATACGCAGCTTTGACACCTTTGAAACAACCTCAGTTTGCTTCCCACCCTTAACCAGAAAACCACCTTGTGTCATCCTTGACTGAGCAAGTAAAACCCAACCAGAAACAAAGAGCAAAACCTCAAGAAAAATCAAACGTGAATCTCTGCTTTTTAGGTGTTTAGCGAATGAGAGAGTATGAGAGAAACTAGCGCAACAACCTCCTCTTATTTGATAGCGTGAAAACGCAAAATCAGCAAATCGAAAATCCTCCTCAAGAAAGGAATGATTGTAAAATCTTCCTAAAAATCTCACAGAATATTGCCATAGCAGCTGTAGAGATTTTCGTAAGGAAAGATTGAGATAGACAATCAAACCCCTAACCAAAATTGGAAACAAATCCCATACCCAAAGCTGTGAAAGCACATCCCACTCACCAATCAGCTCCAAAACCTTTAGTAGCCATAACTGAGAAAATCCCTTGAAAAACGCCTTCATCACAGCCAACAATGACCTAAAAGGTAAGCCAAATAGGAAATCCAGATCCCGCAAAATCAGTCCGTCGGAGACACTAAACCATACACCCACGGTCTCCTCACACCTTACACCAACCCATCGTGCTTGACCCAACCAAAAGAAGCATCTTGAGACCCTAATACTAATCATTCCCTCTGAGAAAAATCCAGACATAACCCTTTGTTTAACACCATGTAGCCTCTGAGACTTTTCCTCCTCCAATATGTGAAAACCTGATGGAATCCACACATCCCAGCCAATGGATCCAATCCATAGAACCCAAGAAAACCCAGAAAGCAAAACCTCAGGCCGCAAACCGGAAACTCCATCCCCGACTCCTCCCAACAATCCCCTCCGCTGGGACCAATCAGAACCCAAAAGCCGAAGCTTAACCATCGCCGGACCTCGCAGACATCCATATCCACATCGATTTGAAGAAAAACCACTTCGAAACCAGCGAATCTCAACCATAAGAAAACTTAGATCCAAATCGCCATGTACATCGCCTTTCCTCAGCCGTTACTTTTTTATTTAAAACTCAAATACGATAGATTTTCATAAAAATCATTTTGATCATTATATAAGAGAATGCAATACAATTTGTGAAGGGATAAAAGCTAATTTAATTACATTTATTGGTTGGAGATTATCACTAATCAAAAGTAATTATATTTGAAACGCATGAGGGGTTCAATTCCATAAGTTATCAACAAAGCTCTAATGGATGTGCACCTTCGAATAGAAGCAAATAACATGATAAGAAATGCAGATGCAAACACAATATCAAGATGATTTCCTCCTGCAACAGCAAGTTAACCACATGTATCTTCATTATCTTACGGACTATATTGTTACGTGAATGTATCTTGGATACCACAAGTTCAAAAGGGCAGGAACTGAAGATCTTTACGGTTCCTAGAACATACCACACATATAGGTATCTTTGTTCATAGAACCAATGCATTCCCCTCTATGAGCATAACTATGGATCACACACAAAACCTCAATTAAACCCTCTTTACTCAATAAAACAGTGTATTCAAATGCTATAAACTGAAATCTGATTATATAGATGAATCAAAAGATAAGAACAGTTTCAGAGAGCAGCAAAGCATCTCTCTCTACTCTCTGAGACTTCTTGATCATCTCCCAGAGAAAGATCCCTTAAGACCTAATCTTAAAACAACGTAAAAGCATAAGAAAGGAGTTGAGCAACAAGCTCTTATTTAAAAGAGATCTAACGACAAACCCTATGCTCTAGATAGTGTCTTTACTTTAAGCATTCTCTAGTACCACTACAAGAAAACACGCAATTTGTGAGAGAAATTTGCGAGGAAAAATGGCACTCGCAAATTTGCGTGGAAGTTGCGACTGATTTGCTAGGAGAATGGCTGCTCTCGCAAACCACTCGCAAATTTGCTTGGAAAACTTTTAGTCGAAAATCAGTCGCAAATTTGCGACTGATTTGCGAGGAAATTTTTTTTCTTGCAAATTTGCGACTGGTTTGCTAGTAATAAGCGAGGGAATGCGTTTTACTCGCAAGTTGGTCGCAAATTTTGCGAGTAAATTGCGACTGTACTCAATTTGCGAGGGATTTGCTAGTAATAAGTGAGCGAAAACATTTTACTCGCAAGTTGGTCGCAAATTTTGCGAGTAAATTGCGACGAAACAATTCTATTGCAAATTTGCGAGGGTTTTGCGACTAATTAGTGAGAGAAATGGTATAAACGTTTTTGACATGTGTAACTAACATTTGCGAGGAAAAGTTTACTTGCAAATTGCTAGCAAATTCGTAGCAATTCTCTAGCAAACCTGACTTNGAGGGAATGCGTTTTACTCGCAAGTTGGTCGCAAATTTTGCGAGTAAATTGCGACTGTACTCAATTTGCGAGGGATTTGCTAGTAATAAGTGAGCGAAAACATTTTACTCGCAAGTTGGTCGCAAATTTTGCGAGTAAATTGCGACGAAACAATTCTATTGCAAATTTGCGAGGGTTTTGCGACTAATTAGTGAGAGAAATGGT
>OVAN01001185.1:0-43877 GCA_900406275.1 Anastatica hierochuntica | reverse complement strand
CGAACCGGAGAAAACCGATGGAGAAAACCAAACCGGCGGAGAAAACCGGACTGAAGTAAAAAACCGAACCCGATACCGGTTCTGAGAAAACCGAAGCTGATACCCAAACCGGAAAGGAAACCGGGTCAGGTGATCAAACCGGAGGGGTGAACCGAACCGGGGAGTTAACCGGATCAGCGCAGCAAACCGAAATGGCTAGACCGGAGGATGGAGTTGTAGTATTCTGCGGATCTACTATGCATCAATGTTGGGAAGCCAAAGCGGAAGGCTCCCGGAAGCGGTCCAGAGACGAACCGGTAGAAGCAGATGAGCTGCTCAGAGCCGCGAAGCAGACGGTTGCTTCAAGTGCGGTGAAACCGTCCACATGGAGAGTGAGTGGACGAGTCGAGTCTTCGGGAACTGGTGCTGGAGTAGTAGACCGGAACCCGGAAGACGCAGCTCAGGAGTCTTCCACTCCGGTAAGCTCCTGACTCTTAGAACTTTCCATTTTTGGAACTCTCCTGAAATGGCAGGTTTCCATTTTTAGAAAGTTTCCATTTTTGGAAAGTTTCTTTGAAGGCAGCTACTATTTATAGCAGGTTTCTATAAATAGCAAGTTTCCTTTTTAGGCAGGATTTCCGGTTTAGAGGACTAACCGGTTTTCCTTTCTAGGTTCATCCTCTTCCGAGGGAGGAGCTCCTTGGGGTAATAGAGGAGAAGGCGTTAGCAGGGAGTCAGGCTCGGGAGAGCAGAACGCCGCGGAGGTTTCTGCAGAGGTTCCGGAAGAAGAAATGGAAGTTGTCAACCTCGGCAGTCATCAGACGATTAGGCCAAGGTGAGGAGTTCCCGCCTTCGTTTTCACTCGTTATTCCTTAATTTCGTTAGGCTAGGGTTAGAGTATTGGCCAGTGTCGAGCTATATTTCTCGGCACGAATAAGTGCTTGTATTATGTATTGCTATGTATAAAGTCCTATACGCCTAAGTGCGATTGTTTGGGGTCGCTAAGTCGAGCCTAGGAAAGAGAGTCTTGCAAACCTAGGTCCTAAAATGAATAGGTCTAATTCGGCATTGTATGAGAATTACGCGGAAATGACTTAGGAGTAGAATGAAGTGGTGAGTCTCCTCCAATGGGCGCGGAGCCTACTTCAGGAACGCGAAGCGTGTGGTGTTTTCCCTCTTACTTTGGAGTAGTACCGTTGAGGCGGTAGGTCCGATAATTGCCTCTAGTGGGGGTAGGTGCCCCTGGTGGGGGTCAATTCCGTCCACCGTAGGTGAGCCCTCTGGTAATGGCAACTGACTACGCGGGAGGGTCCGTCAGCTGAGCCCTTTGGTGATGGCAAGAGGACTGGCGGGTGGAAAAGAAAGCCCTGAGTCCGAACACACCGGTTTTTCGGAGGGAATGTAAATGGCAGCCCGGTCACTGCGTCGCTTGCTGCAGGTTCTGTGGGAGACTGTTTTGGCTCTGATTGAACCCAATGATGTGTAAACTAGGGTTGGTTATGGCTGCGAGGGGGAAAGTTAGCACCGAGTATTGAGGCATGTGTTTTGCTAGGCGTCTAGGGCTACAACTAGTTTTTAATATGTATCGGTCAAAGGCGTCATTTTGGTGATGTCATCTGGAGCAGCATTGGAATGGGACGGGGTTGTGAAGGGTGGCATCGTTAGCCACAGCGGTTGTTAGTTTGCTTGCGCGACACACTAGGTGTCTTCTATGTTTTCTCTAGGGGTTGTGGTCTAGTTCTAGTCTAGCGGGGTTAGGCGGGTAGCGGGTGAGGCGGAGTCGGGTCCGTCCTCACTGAGTGGCTTGTTTGAAAAGTCACTTACCCCTCTCTTTTCTCCCTTTTCCTTTTAGTGTTTCTGCAGGTAAAGTCAGAAGTAGTAAATTGCGAACCGGTTGGTGAAGTTGCTCCGGTTTTGGCGATACCATTTGGAGCAGCTCGGTACCCTCGGGTCGGGGTCGTTACAGCTAGTTTATAGAACCCGTGACATCTATGTAGGCAATAACCAGAATGTTATTTTGTCTGAATTCAATTATTTTTCTTTCCTACTATTCGAATTATCGCGAAGAAATGTTCTTGGTTCCTTCCAAGTCATGTATATGCAATCAGAATTTCGTTGAATAAATATCGTAGAATTGGTTATAGTTAGTTACTTCTCGGATTCACAACAGACAACGATGATGTGATCGACAAACACCAAGCTGTAATTTCGCCAATCAAAACATTTTCTTAGAAGTAACCTTTGATCTATGAGATTGAGATGTACGATGAATATGTTTTACCAAGGATTAAATGTTATATACATCAGGTGTACTTGATTGATGTGTAAAGAGATTGTCTAATATGCACATGATAGTACTATCTCCTCCTCGCATCCTATGTAGATTTTTGGGCTAAAACTTCTGGCACCTTCTGCTCACATGTTAATGTTTGTTTTCTTTAGATGTAACCCAAAACCCATCTCAAGCCAAATGGTGAAAACAAAATAACGATTAGGGTAAAAGCTAATGTCACATGAACTCATACAAATGTATGCTCTTACATGTTCATTTACTCGGCCTATGAGAAATTTTCATAGTCGGGCCCATCTTTATATATAGGCCAATTTTCTCCCAACATCATGAAAAATTTTAAATGTCAAGTAGCCCATTTAATCCACATCCAAATCAAGAATGCACAACTACAAATCTCAAGCCAATTCACATTAGAAACTAGGAATGTTTTGATGTTGGGACTGTTCCATGATTTCTCAAACTAGGAATGTTTTGATGTTGGGACTGTTCCATGATTTCTCAAACTAGGAATGTTTTGATCCGGTTTAGCCTTACCATTGGCAAATCTGCCAAGGACATCTCTTTCTTTTTCGTTTAGTGGCCAGGCGCAAGTCGGTCCAAAGCATAAACCGTGAAAATCAGAATCAAATTAGGATCCGAGTCACCGATCAGACTAAATCACGATCTGGTCAATACGATTCAACTCGACTAAGTCCATCTAGACCTCCACACAAAAAAACTAATCACATCAGCCATTTGTTTTAATGATTGTGCAAAAGACCTTTTAATCCACCGAGGGAATATCAGCATCATCTATCTATAATTCAATTATAAACCAAGTTTGCTTTGCTTTTAACTTCTTTGAATCTTTTTCTGATGTCATGGTGGCCACTGCTTTTCGACCACATCAAAGAACCCCATCAGAATAAGAATACCATTACTTTAATTTCAAAAAATTATATAAAACAATCCTCTATAAGGATCAACTTCAAGTTTTCGTTATCTTATATTATATATGATTTTCTTTTAAAAAATGTATGTTTTTGGTTTTTTTAAGTAAAGGAAAAGTTTCAACTTTAGGACTAACCTCGAGAATGCAGAAAAAAAGTAAAGGAGTAACTCAAAATCAGCAAATAGGTGTTTTGTTTTGTTTTTTTGGGACCAAAGACCGGTCTCCTTATGCTTTGTTTTTGAGCCTGCAAGCAATATCCAATCCTTAGTTTTTTAAAATACGTTACTTTGAGATAGAACCTGATACTTCTGAATGTTCCAAATACCATGTGATATAAAAAAAAATTACTTATGTCAAAAAAAAAAATACTTATACAAAATTAAAAGATTAATTTACAGAAATAAACTTAAAAGGAAAAGAAATTTTACATTTACACCTGTCTTTTAATGGTTTTCAAATATACACCTCAAATATTAGGGTTTAGGGTTTAGTGATTAGAGTTTAGGGTTTAACTATTAGGGTGTAAAGTTTAGGAATTATGGTTTAGGGTTTAACGTTTAGGGTTTCTTTTATTCTAGGGGTATAATGGTCTTTTTCATTAAAAAAGAGGTGTAAAATAAAATTTTTTCAAGCAGGGATATTTTTGAAAAACAGACAAAACAAAGGTGTATTTTTGTAAGTCTCCCAAATTAAAAAGAAATTTTAAAGGAAATTTTTTAAAAATAAGACACTTTGAACTTGGATTTATCCAAATATAAAATTTTTGACCATTTTTGACATGTCTTACCCCTATATAATGGAAAAAAATAGTAATTAAAATTTTTTTTTTTTTTGGAAAATTTTTTTTTTAATTTTTTTAAAAAATATGGAAACTATTAGATACAAAAGTAAGATTATTTATGTATCTTTTTTTATAAAAAATAAATAGTTAAATCATATTTTATTTAATATACTAGCTGAACATATAATACTCATTTTGGCCATCGATCTACCATCGGTATATCATGTAAACAAATTTTTCTTATATATTCTAGGTAGAATACGTTTGATTGTATTCTGGCCATATATCGTTGGTTTACCTATAACTAGAATATATATTATAATGATGACTTTTTGGTCTACTTAATACCTATTTTGCCTTTTTTCAAATGTAACGCGTTATGCAGAATATATTTTCTACCCCTAAGCACTCTTCTACCCATACAAAAAGAAGCTGCCATATTTCGATTAATTAGTTTTCTAAATCTGTTTGAAATATACACTAAATCTAAACGAATATCTTCTCTAATAATTATCGTCTCCCTCACATATTTCGCATTCTCCCACGATTTCTTCATCAAACTTTACATTTTTCTCCTTCTCCTACGATTTCTTCATATAATTGAACTGAAAGAAAAAAAGATAACAAAAAACATGTTTTAGACTAACATGATTGTCAAATGTAAACAATGATTCCGTTAAGCTGATATACATTTTTCCTACGAAGTTGTTCTGTTAATTATTTCGTAAGTTACTATTCAGAATGAAAAATTTGGATTTGAAGCCGATTGTGACAATGCGTTTGTAAATTTGTTTTAGATTACGTAGCCGCTTAGGAAATTAACTACCATTGATTGATCTAGAGACCATAGAAAACCTTCAACTAATCGTTGATTTGAAAAATTTGTAACTAAATCAAAAAGAGAACATTTCAAATAAATGGAGGATTATTTCGAAACATTTGGAACTATAGAAGAAAGAGAACCTTTCAAATCCACAAACAAAAAAAAAATAACCCGTTTGGGTGAATCGCTAAATTTGGCAAGCAAGTATTAAATCTCTCGAGAAAGAATCTAATGATAATTTCTACAGTCGAGACTACTGTTTATAATTTCTGTATATCGTCAGTAAATTGGATCTTAAACTACTAATATTATCGCATGAAAAACCGATGAGTCTTTATGTTATGGTGTTTTTTCGATATTGATGTGATGTTTGTGAGAAGACAAAAAGATGAAGGAGCACAAGTAAACATACAGTTGATGCTGTTGCTTAAAAAAGTGAGCTAGAAATCCTAAAGTGAAGGGGAAATCTTAGAATAATGTAAAGACTCATTCTTAAAGAGAAAAATAATGTATTTGTTTTTTCTTCTTCAAGAGGGTTGTACCTTTTTTTTGCCAAAGTTTAATGCTTTATATGAGTAGCATAGCCCCCTGTAGGTTGTAGCAATTGAATAGTACTTACAAACGGTCTGCGTGGCCCACGGCTCCGGTCCGCTGTGTTCCTGCCATTTTAAGAACAAAACCACTTTCCTTAGCAACAAAGGAATTATGACATAGCCAAATCCATAGCATGAGAGGGCGTAAACGTGAATGATTAGTCTTTGAACCTATTGTCATGAAAAGTTAAAGACATTGTATACTTGGAAGTACAAATTGTGATAAAATTTAGTAAAAAAGCATTTGGTATGGTGAATATGCCATATTTTGAAACTAGATACGAAAAGAAACAATTGAACAGATACTTAACTTTTTTCATGTTGTTTCTGTTTAAAACTATACGATTTCGGTATATAGGACATATCTAATAATAGAACTGTTAGCAGCAAAGACGTTTGCATATAACCAAATCCCTTGAGTAGACTAGGCAGCTAATAGGTGGTTAATACATAGACTCATACATACTAAACACGTTTTCCTTAGAAGAGTGTGTTCATGAAAGTGTAATTGTGTCGATTTAACAGGACACAGATGGGTTAGCTTCGTCTTCAAGAACACAAATTGGCCAATTTGGTTCCAGTCAAAATTGGAATGACAAGGATATGGTTAGAACAAAAAAGCAAAGGAAAAATGTAGAGACGTAGGGAAACCAATGAAGAAAGATACTTAGCTTCCCAACGGTAATCGTGTCCCGAACTCTTTTGAACAATCATTGTCAGATTCTTCTGTCACAGCCTTAATCTACTTAGATTTCCAAAGCAATGTTTTATAAGTGAATCTAAATCCCCCAAGGGGACCCAGGGACAAGCTGTGCTTTTACACTTTAAAGCTCCCTCCAAATCCCAATAACTGAATACAAAACATGACTATATCTACAGGAATGAACACACATGAAATCAAGAACTCAGAAGGGCTACTAAATCTCATTCTCATAATCCCCAACCCTCTCACTTCTTTGAAGAAAAGAAAGATACTCTGATTCTTCTTGTCTGCCTAAGAGCAGAAATGCTGGGATCCAGTATGAGAATTATGCTTTTTCTTCTTGTCTGCATAGGAACACTAGCAGACAACAGATATAAGGTCTCTGCCCTGAGAAATAGAGAGTTTTTCCTCAAACAAACACAAGGAGACAAAGCTAGAGTTCAGCCAGGTGCAGTTACTAAGCTCAAGAGTATCGGTTTACATCCTAGGCACACACCTGAAGATCAAGGAAAGCTCAGCAAAACCCACCGCACTCTTGAGGAGGTTAACAAGCTTAAAGAAAAAGCTGAGAAGATGCAAGAACAAAAGAACAAGACAGATGACTCGTTCCAATCAAGCAAGAGACGTGTAAGACGAGGATCAGATCCTATCCACAACAAATCCCAACCGTTTTCTTAAGCGGCTAAACAACATTCAAATATAGAAAAGGCAATATACTATAGACATGCAAGAAGAAGGGAAAAAGCGCAACAATCAACCTTATCAAGCTGGAGGTAGGTTAGTTGGTAGGTTTAATAAAAAAAAATGCAGAATATTGGCTGTTAAATTCATCAGAATGCAGAAGAGCATTGTCTGTCACAAGGAAAATACATCAACTGTTTCCAGTTGACAAAGTCTTTTCACTCTTTTGTTTGCATTAGTTCTTAAGTTTCTTGATAAGTTTTGTTCTTCTGCATTGCTTTTGACTCCAACCAAAACATATCTGTTGTATATGTGAACATTACAAAAGTTTTGATTGTCTACAACTTCACTGAAAAAATTCTCTCTTTTCCCGCAAATCGCATTTGAATCACAAAGATTATACCAATCTCTAAATCCAATCCAAAGATGCAAAAATTTGAGCTTCCACCAAAAGAGGATCTCCACAAATTTCAAAACTTAGAATTTTCGCAACTAAACAATTGTTTCTTCAGATTTTTCAAATTGATAAAACTTTGATAATTTTTGAGATAGAATCGTAAGATCAAGCTTAAAGCAATCACAATCACACGAAGATTTTCAACGGAACTAATGGCTACATGCGATGCGATGCGATGCGATCCGTGTAATGATCGGTGAATGAAACTCCTAAAATCGATGAGAAATCACAACGCAGTGCAAAAACGAGGACTTACGGTTCTACTCCGAATGTATCTCCCGAAAAGTTAAACTCTGCTGTTGACTCGGCAGGAGATTCGTTAAGACGCCGCCACGAGGAACAACCAGTGAAGACGACGGATGAGTCGCCGACGGCTTGAATACGTAACTTAGTTGTTAGGCCCAATCCACGGGAGAAATCTATTGGGCCTATTCGTTAAATATGTCTTGTGCTCGACGATTTCAAGCTAAAAGAATCGATCTATTATATTTTTTAATTGCAGATTATAAATTTCCAGGATTTTATTTTCTAGTAATTTGTAATTAATATGGTTCTTGTGTTCTCGCCTAAATTTCAATTTGATAGAAATCATAGGAAAAATACTATTTAAGTTTTGGGATCAAAAAAAAAATATTAATAAAATATTAGGGTAGTTTTACAAAGTTATCTCCTACCATTGAAAAAACAAAAAACAAAAAAATTGAGAGGGTTAAAAGGATAATACTTTTGTTGGAAAAAAAGAGGAGTTAAAAAATTAATTAAAGATTTTTTGTTGGTTAATTGTTATAATTATCCTTCATATATTTTTTTTGATCAGCAATGATATTTTATTTTTTAAAAGCCTTCACTAGGAAGGAACAAAAGATAACAAAGCGTTTTTAGCTAACAAATCCACTACCGAATTCTGAAAGCGGGGGATAAAGGTGAACGAAACTGTTTGCAAAGAAGCTACAACACTGCGAATGTCACATAAAACCATATGAATGTCATTGTGAGACTCTTGACGCTTGAGAAGGTTGACAAGAACTTGAGAGTCGGAAAAAAAAGCAAGCATCCAGACAACCCATCGAAATGGCTTTTTGAATAGCCAAGAGCAAAGCAAAAGCTTCAGCTTGAATAGGTGATATCACATTGCAAATTACCTCCGAAAATTCACATAAAACTTCATCCGTATTTGAACGGAAAGACACACCTAACCCACAGGTGAAAGAAGCGGACTCCCATGCCGCATCAACAAAGCACGAAACAGTAGAATGAACCGGTTCTGGCGCCGGAGAATACCGTCGCGGTAAAGGTTTTTCTAGTTGAGCCTACATCCAGCTACGCGCTTGAGACATTGCCGAAGAGAGGACCTCTTCCTCAGGTGAAAAAACAGATGAGAAAACAAAATTATTGCGAGCAGTCCATAGTCGCCAAAGAATCCAAACATATAAGCTTGTATTGCCGAGGCCGTAGGAGGAAGACTTTTAAAGCGAGGTGCTGCTTGAAGAAAATCCTGAAGTGATGGCCGAGAAGGAAACATAGGAATCTGTAGAGGAGCAATGTCCCAAACCTTTTGAGCAAAGGGACAATGTAGCAAGACATGGTCAATCGTCTCATGGTAATCACATCGAGGGCAAGCTTCCGACATCGAGATTCCGCGATGGCGTAACTATGATCCCACAGCCAACGCACCATGCAAAGCTTTCCACAAGAAATGTTTTAGCTTTGGTAAGGCTTGAGTCTTCCAGACACAAAGCCGCCAGGGAAGTGAGAGAGTTGTCCTGATTCAAGCTCTAAAAGTTCAAGTTTATACCCTGATTTTGAAGTGTACTTACCACCCTTTTCCAATAACCAGACCAGCCTATCCTCACCCGCACCTGCACTTAAAGCTAGACGACGTAAATGTTGTTCATACTGAGGGAGAGTTCGAGAAATAACCTCCCAATTCCTTGACCGCTGAGGTGTAACGAGGTCAAAAACTCGCAAATCTAGGTCCTGTAGAGGTACGGGACCCATTAGACAAAGCGGTTCCGAGGTGGACAGCCACTGGTCACGCCAAACTCGAACAGAGGAGCCGTCATCGATCAACCAACCGAGACCTTTGCGCAAGAGATCTCTGCCGTATAAGATGCTCCTCCAGCCGTGTGAGCAATTTGAAGATGGCACAACGTCTATAAAAGCTCGAGAATGGCAATATTTTGCAAGGAACACCCGTGAAAATTGCAGAGAGCTAGGATGTTGGAGTAAACGCCAACCTAGCTTGGCCAGCAAGGCAATGTTATGAGCTTCAATGAGACAGAAGGCAAGGCCACCGTTTTCTTTCAATAGAGCCATCTTGTCCCATGCAATCCAACACATCTTTCTTTCCTCCGGCTTAGCATCCTACCAAAACTGAGTTAGCACCGATTGGATGCGCTTACATAGTTATAATGGGAGCTTAAAACACGACATCGCGTATGTCGGGATTGCGGAGAGAATGAATTTGAGCAGTACTTCTTTTCCTGCACCGGAGAGGAACTTGGTTGACCAAGATAAAGCTCATTGATGAATCCGGTCAACAATGCTCGTAAAGATGTCACGTTTCCGGCGGCCGAAATTCTCAGGTAAGCCAAGGTATTTGCCTAAGCCCCCGTCTTGATGAATGTTAAGGATCCACTTCGTTATTACACGTCTAGTAGACAATGTTTTGGAAGAGAATACGATTGATGATTTGGCGACATTAATTAGTTGACCATATGCTCTCTCATAAGTGCGTAAAATCTCCCGGAGATGGTTACAAGATGCAGCGTCAGATTTGTAGAAGAACAAGGTATCGTCAGTAAATAGTAAATGGTTTATAGCTGGTTCGTTCCGAGATACCTTTATACCAAGTAAAGTTTGATCTCTTTGTGCCTTACGACAGAGCCCAGAGAGAACCTCAGTACATAACGCAAAAAGGCAGGGAGATAGAGGATCCCCTTGGCGCAAGCCTCGAGAGGGGTTCACAAGACCTTGAGGAGAACCATTAATGAGAAATGAGTATGAAACAGACGTAACACATAACCTATGTTGTCCATACTTGATGGAATCCTAATTGAGTCATAACCGCTTTCAGAAAATCCCACTCAATACGATCGTATGCTTTTATCATATCCGTTTTTACTGCCATCACCCCACGCTTGGTGGCTCTAGATGCTTTCAAGTAGTGTAGAATCTCATGGGTGATAAGAACATTATCAGAGATTACACGTCCCGGTACAAAGCCAGATGGGTTCTCAGAAATGATCATAGGAAGAACCGCATTTAAGCGGGAAGTGAGCATCTTCGCAATGATTTTGTAAAAAATATTACATAGGGTAATAGGGCGATATTCAGAAACTTTCTTTGGGTTTTGGATCTTAGGAATCAACCGAACATGCGTACGACTAAGGCTCCGCGGGAACACACCAGAACCGAAGAAAGACTGAACCTCGCGAATGACATCTAATTTAACAATCGGCCAAAAGGAGTGATAAAAGCCCGAGGAATAGCCATCAGGACCCGGAGCGCGGTCGGAGCTGATAGCAAATACCGCAGTTTGAATCTCCTCAGCTGATGGTTCTAACACAAGTGTGCGGTTCTGATCATCCGTGACTTTCGCACTTAGCATATCAGCTACAACAGTTATATCTCCACTAGAACCGGATGAAAATAACTTATCATAGTATGATGCAATTGTGTTAACTATCTCATGCTCCCGATAACGCGTGGTCCCATGTTCATCCTCAATCACCGTTAAACGATTACATGCGCGATGAGCCCTGGTAGACTCATGGAAAAAGCGCGTGTTATTATCTCCACTATGCAGCCAGGTAACACGGCTACGTTGGCGTCATAATAGTTCTTCCTCACGGAAAGTAGCATCCAACTTGTTGTTGAGTGAAGCAATCTCAATGTAATTAGGGACAAAGTCCGACATGGCCCGCTCTAATGCTTCTTGTGTCTCCAAAATCAGTTTTTGACTGTTAAAATGATTCTGTTTTGTCCAGTCAATGAGCTTACTGCGACACATATTAAGCTTTCTCTCAACTGTAGCATGATATGTATCATGCCATACATGTGAGATTAGCTCATAGATTTCATCTTTTTGACCGAGGCGATTATCGAATCGAAACATGCCTTTCTTCTTAACCCGAGAATTATCCAAATAAAGTAGCTATGGGCGATGATCCGAGCCTTGGAACCGAAGATTCTCACTACAGCCAGAGGGGAACATCTCAATCCACGAGTTATTTGACATGATTCGGTCTAGTCTCATGTGAACTAGATGATCATATCTCATTCCACGCCAAGAGAGATAGTTACCGGAGTAGTTTACGTCCAATAACCCGTTCATGGAAACAAAGCTATGAAAGTCCACAAATGACCCCTTAAGTCTTGAGGGACCGCCTCTCTTCTCCGAATGATATAGTATATCATTAAAATCATCTGCTAGGACCCAAGGGGAATCCCGATTCTCGCCAAAAGCAGAAATTGCGTTCCACACCGCTAGTCTATTAGCTCGAACCGGAGCTCCGTAAACGAAGGTAAAGAAAACGTATTGTCCCTGGAAGTTGATTTGTGTGTCTATAAAGTTAGGAGACGAGGACAATATCTCTAACTCGACTTCCGGTTTCCAAAAAAGAGCTAGCCCACCACTTAAACCCTCCGGAGGGACCGTAAAATGGTGGCCATAACCCATCCAACCAAAAACTTGTAATACATGGTCATCATTATTTTTACTCTCCATAAGAAACATAATATCCGGGAAAATTGATAAACGAATTTACCTAAGGCGTCGACCTGTCAAGGTGTTTCTTAGGCCTTGACAGTTCCAACAGGTTGTAATCATTGAGACATAGATGGTTGTCGGGCAACCATCAAACCCTTACAAAATTTTGGTACTATGACCTTAGAAGGATGCTTAGATTTTGATGAAACAGGAGCGTCAGAGCGAGGTATAGCTGATGCAGAACCACTTTGAGAAGTGGACAGCTTCTTCCTAGGTGAAGCTTGACCTCGTGGTGTAACACGCTTTCGTGGGAGGGAAACAGAGGATGTGTTCTGTTTCACAATACTATTCTTTGGTGTGTATTTGCGTTTAGCACTTGTCTTAGTATCTCGAGAGTGTCCTATCTGAAAGCGTAAATCCAAGGGTTCACCAAAGTCAGAATGAGATGGAAATTTACGTGCATATTGGACCGGAATATCTTGGAGATTATCTGAGAAGTCTTGAGATTGAGTCTGAACTAATTTTCCAGAAGACAATGTCCGATCATGTGCTTTGGGTTGCTCGACTACTACCCCCGTAGGGTCAGAGATACGCTCTAGCGCAGGTCGACGTGATTTGGAGTTACTGGACCCTTCCATACCTGGGGCTCCAGCTAAGAATGCCTTGTCACGATTTCTAGAGGAGTGTGGTACAAGCAGAGGCGGTAGAGGTAGACGTGTTGGTGAGCCATGGGACACTTCTATGCGCCCAAAACCATGTCTGTTTGAGCCACCTCTCTCAGGAGAATGGTCTCTGCGAGGAGAGTATGCTTGGCGATGACAGTGATGGGAGAGATCATCAGTAGAAATCATTGTCCTGTGTCTCTTATTACCATCCACACAACCATAATAGCGATGTTGGTCATGAGATGAAAGCTGGAAATCACGCGATTTAGAAGGCCTAGAGTATTCTCGACGCTTTCTTGGGGAAGAAGAAAGGGCAGAACTTGTGATTTGCTTAGTTTTCCTGGCCTTAAGCTTAAGTTTATGATCATCTAAGCGATCCAACATGTTGACTTGATTCTCACCAAGTTGCACTGGTTTGTTTTTGACGAGACATTCTTTCTCTTCATGTAGCAGAGAGAAACATCAAAAGCAATGTCTTTCCAGCCTCACATATACAAATTCCAGAGTGGCAGATTCACCCGTAGCAAAGGTAAATAACTTCTTCATGATTAACGGCTTGGTGGCATCAATGTTGACTTTGACACGACCTTCGGCAGCCACACAGTCCACGTAGGAGCCTATACTGTCTCCAATAGCCTCGAGGATATTGGCTTTGAAGTAGTGTACTGGTAAGCCCCTTACATGGATCCAGAAGGGGATTATCGATGGAAAAGTATCTGAGATTATAGGTTCCCAACGTTGTAGTACCATCATCCATTTTTGTAGTGAAAAGGAGCGCGGCGCAACACCGATTGAAGGTCGTCTTCAGTGGAAAAACGGAACGTAAAACGTTCTCTGCCCACGACCTTTCCAACCACGGAATCAGTTAAGCTCCATAATTGAGGCATGAAGGTAATGACAGCCTGAGGATGTTGAATATCATTATTAAGAACGCGACCAATTAGGGTTAGCCGATTCTCTTCAATCAAATCAGCGTTGTCGACAGGAGGGAGTCGGGTACCTTCCTCCCTAGTCCATCGAGAGGATGAGTGAGTAGCTTTACCCTTTTCCGATCAAGAAAATCTATAGTTACTCATTTAAAGAGAGAAGCTGACTGAATGAATCGGTAAAAGGGATCAGAAACTTCGATACAAAATCATAAGGCAGTGGAGTCGAGAAGAACACAGAATCAGATCAGGCAGTAGAACAGAGGAGAAACACAGAGATCATAAGAGGAGAGCTGGTGATCGCCGTAAAGGGAACCTAGATGCGCCGCCATCAATTTTGATATTAATTACCCTTCATATTATGCATATAAAAATTGTATGCGTATCACGGAAAAAAAAGACAAAAAACGTAGATATGCAATATAGTCTTTTCAGCACTTGTTTTAAACTAAAGATTGAAATTAAGAATTTTTTTTAAGAATTGTTATTTTAAATAAATAAATAATATATATTAATTATTCTAATTTAGAGATTTATAAACAAAAAGCCTATTCGACTAAATTTTTTGTTTTTATATGATAGACAATATATATATTAGTGGAGGATTTAATCGATCCAATCACATGTATTTGGAATAGACAGGTTTTGGAAGCTTTCTTACCGGACTTTAGTTTTATGGGCAGAAGCTACAATTGAGTTCGAATCTAAAGAAGAATGTGCGGGTTTGGGTACCTGATAAGAAAGGTACTTACTCTGTTAAGTCAGGCTACAAACTGCTCACGAAAGACAGAACAAGCGGTACTCATCTAGGATTCAACTGGCTTTTCTCCATCTCGAAGCTTAAAAAAGCCAAAAATACACATTTTTCTTTGAAAATCAATTACTAGTGCCTTACCCGTGAGATTACAACTCTTAAAACATCATATAGTGTCGGATCGTCACTGCATTTTTGTGGAGGAGAAGAGACAGAGTCTCACGTTCTTTTACTCTTTCTTTTTGCTCAGCGGGTATGGGATTTGGCTCCCATCTCCATCTCTCATTTCTCTAGTCCTCCAACTATGGTCTCCCCTCTCATGCAAGCAGTTGAAGCAACATCCCTCTCGCCAACAGGAGTGATCAATACTCACTCACTTGTATATTTTGGCATTTATGGTCGGCTAGAAATCAACTCATCTTCTCGGATGTTATCGTTACTGAGGAAGAGGTGATTACCAAAGCTCTAAAGTAAGCACGGTCGTGGCAAGAAGCTCAAGATCTATTACATCATTCTTGAACAGTTACTCAGTCTACCGTACTACCACGCCGTCACCACTTTTTGTTTCCTGCCATTTCGCATCATGCCGATGTGGCATGGCATAATACCACACATCTTTGTGGTATGGGATGGAGATTTTCTTCACCAACAACCGATGTTTTAGGGGATTTATCTTCTATAAAGAATATTAATGTTCGTTCACTATTAATGGCTGAAGCTCTAGCTTCATTATTAGCTATCTCAAGTGCTAAATCCCTTAGATTCCTTCAGCTCTAAGTTTTTTTCAGTTCGCAGGTTTTGATTAAGGTGATTCAATCGGATGAGCTACATACTGATATTCATTCAATCTTAGCTGATATTTGGATTATCATGAGTGATTTTTGATGTATTTCCTTTGATTATATTGCGCATGTAGCCAATAATTTGGTAGACTCTATGGCTAAAAGAGCACTTCATGCTATCTCGGCACCATTTGCGAAAACTCAATAAAATTTCATTTGTTCGACCAACAAAAAGATAATATATATTCTTAACACTTTCACCAAGTTCGAAAATCGAGTAAAGTATAATCTTATATATTATTTACAAAGTGAATTTGCACCAGACTAAAAGTTGAAGTGGTTAATTACAAGTGTATCCTTAATGAATCAACTTGATTAATGACATAATTAACCTTGATGGATTTATTAAAAAAATAAAAGGAAACTATTAATAAAACATATTTCATTTTTTAAAAAGGTAAAAATGAATTTTCAAAAAGGAATTACTTTAAAAACGAAATTATAATAAAAAAGTAAAAAAAAATACCTTACAAATAAATAGAAACTATTTTGATTTCATAATAAATTAATTTATTTATAAAACATGGTTATTATTTATAACTTATTATATATATATATATAATTTCTTGCTTTTAAATATGATATAAGATAAATTCGTCTAGAAATAAAGTAAATTAAAAAGATAGGTTAACTTTACTCAATAAAACCAATCATGCTTTTATAAAATTTATTATATTTAAAAAATTTTGAAATATTGTAGATTTTGGTTGACTAAAAATATTCTTTGAATTTGTAAACTGTCATACCTTTTACATTTCAATAACTAAGCTAATAAATAGAGAAATTTAATTTTGTATTATGGTTTTTAACGGCGTTGAATATCAAAATCTAAAAATATTTTAATCTTATGTCAAATAGAGTAATTTAATAGTTAAGATTATATTTTTAGCAGGTTGAATATTAAAATCTACGTTAGGCAAGTCAAAATAAAGCGTAAAGTACCCTATTTTCAAATTCATATAATAAAATGTATTGACTAAAATTCAAAAAAATTAAGATCATATAAAAATTTATATCTATGATGCTTGATAAATTTTATCTTTGATAAAAATATAATTACAGTACAAATTATTATATCCAAAAATTTGAATAATAAGAGCCTTTATATCGTGAGTTACTAACACATTAAGGCACTTTTTTACAAAAGTGAACGAAAAGGTGATTTTTGGAAGAAGTGCTAATATAACTCTCTAACAAAAAAAAGTGCTACATGGACAAGAGTTTGCAAATATAACCTCCTCATTTAATAAAAATGCATCTTGACCATTTTGTCCTTACAAATCAATAATAAAATATTACATTATAAAAATAAATTGATTTAAAAAAGAAGTGGTCCCTAAGGAGAGAGAAAATGTGAGTTGATTTGAATAATTTAATAGATTAAATGAAAAAGTGGTCCCATGAATAAATAAAAAACGTGAGTAGCTGGAATAATTAATTTCTCTCTCCTCTCTTTCATCTTCTTCAATAACTCGCATTGATCATTTTCATCTCTTTCTTCTTCCTCATTAAGCTCTCTCTCTCTCTCAAGATCTAAAATCTAGAATATTTGAGTTATTGCTAATATTGGAAGAATTCATAGTGCTAGAGCAGAGTTTGTTTTCAGGTTATTGTCCTATATTTCTTTAGAGCTTTTTTATTTCTAGCTTCATTATTTGATGTTAGTTCACAATGTGGGGATTTTAGTTGAAGTTTTTGGTCCTATTCGGTGAATCGTTGAAGAACCCAGAGGTATATGTAGTTATTAAACTTTTTTTGATAGTTTACACTGATTAGATAGATTTAATGGTAGCTGAAACGAGGTAAAATAATGTTCGTCGTATGGACAACTGGTAAAACTGGTACAACTATAATGTAATACTACAAAAGTCTTTTTTATGCTTTTTGGATACTAGTTACACCAACAACTTATTTTGCATCATATACCTTATACTTTTATGGTTAGTTTGTGGATCTTAGTCAATTCTTATGAAAAATGATTAACCAACGTACTTTTACATATGTTAGGCTCCCATCTGTTCGAGAAAGTTGAAGGAGGAATTGGTTTGGCCATTAGACGACTTTGTTAATTGTTATTATGTGTTTCTGTTTTTGAACTACTGGTATAACTGGAAATGTGTTGTGTACTACTACGTTATAGGCCCTTGGACATGTTTGCTATTTTGGTCATTATTAATTTATAATAATATCTATTTCAAATAGGATATATAATAAGTTCTTATTGTTGGGTAAGATGTCTGATTTAGAAAAAAGTTTTTTTGGATACTAGTTACATCTACAATTTATTTTGCATCATATACCTTATACTTTTATGGTTAGTTAGTGGATCTTAGTCCGTTCTTATGAAAAATGATCAACCAACGTACTTTTACATATATTATTATATAGAAATATGTTAAATGCATTTTTAATACATAATTTCATAAGTGCAATTAAAAAAATTTAATTTAATATGTGGTATAACTAATTACAAATAAATACTGGCAAAATACAACTATGTACACGTCGGTACAACTTGAAACTTGGGTACAACTATTTGAAAATTTGTCGGTGTCATGTGTTAATTAAATTGATATTTTTGTCGGCGCAATATATTGTTTTTTAATTTATTTTTGGTACACTTGGTACAACTACGTAGAACTATATACAACTTTTGTTGGCACACATGTTAAATAATTAATTTATTATTATTATTATTTAAATATGTGATTTTATTAGAGTTAACTTTAATTATTATTTTTTGTAATTCATTTTTACCATTATTTAATTTGTGATTCGGTTAAATTTATTTCAATTTTTTTTTCGTTGAAAATTTTAAATTTTTTTTTAGTTATTTTTAATTCACTTATTATCTAATTACACCAAATAATAACAATTACCGAGGAGTTATACACCGAAAATCATAAAACGTAAGATGAGAAAACTTAAGAGGAGAGGGGTTGAAAGAAACTGGACAACTCTTAAATCCCAGTGTTGAAATGTTAGACTGAAACCTGTTTTTAGTCACTGACAGATGAATGTGTTGCCGGTTGTAACCGAATCAATTGAAGCATAACCCTCCATCCGAGGAATCGGTCTGGATCCGAACCGAAAAATAACGAACCGAACCAAACCGAAAAGCATTAAATATCCGAACGGTTACCGTAGAAATATTTTTCGGGTACCCGAATCGAAACCGAACTGAAATCTTATCGGGTATCCGAAATACCCGAACTTTTTTATAATTTTATAGAAAAATATTTATTTTAATATTAATATATTAATTTTTCGGTTTCATTTCGGATAATTCGGATTTTTCGGTTCTTTTCGGATAATTCAGTTCGGTTTTTTAATTTTTTTGATTTTTTGATATTTTTTTGTTTTTCGGGTTTTGGATCCGTAACGGATCCGCTTAAAATTTCAAGAACCGATCTGGATAAGGAAAGGATCTGATCCGAACCGACCCGAAAAATCATCAGATCTGAAATAGATCCTAAATAGAAGGATCCGAAGATCCGAGATCCGAGATCCTAAGGATCCGAACGGAACCGATCCGATGATCCGAAAGCTCAGGCCTAATTACAACGATATGAATCTTATTTATAGGGATTCGAATAAGTTTTGCAATTTTATTTGGAGATTTTAGATATAGAAATCTGACTTTTATGGGTTGGGAAAAGAATGGAGAAAATAGAGTAAATGTGTTGAAGAGGAAAAAGTAGAAAAAGAGAAAATCGAGAGCTGTAAGAAAAAAAAAATAAAAGAAAAAGAATGTTTTTTAATTAAGTTGGTGGATGATCATTTGAAAAAGTGGATTCGGTGGTTGGACTATGTAATATCTTCATTTCATTAAGGATAAATAGGTAATCGACCACTCTTGTGATTAAAAATAAATAAAAACAAAAATAATTTTATAACGAAGTTAAATTGGCACTTTATTTTGGATTGGAGGTCATATTAGCACTTCCTCCGATGATTTTGTTAGTAATAGGTACTTTCCGGCAATAACGAAGTGATTTTGGACAGTTTTGCCCTGCGTGTAACGATGTGCATTTTTGCAATTTAGTTACATTTCTTTTATCCTAACTGTCGATTTAAAATTGGGAGATTATGATCAAAAGGCTACTATTAAAAACGAAAGTGATACGGGCGGTTATATGAATCTAAGGGCGAGATAATATTAAGTGGATATATCTCATTAACTAGGGGACAATAGTTTGATTTATTACACGGAAGGATAAAAGTTGAGGACAAAATCTGATCTCTAAATTCTTGTGGTATGTTAAAGAGATAAAAGGTAAGAGAAGAAGTTCTTTTTTTTGCAGCAAGTATGATAGAGATATGGACAATGTTTTTATGAAATGGTTGCTCAATAATAGTATTTTGAAGCTTTTAAAGCTCCGGTCAATTGCGTTTCAGTTCATTAAAGTTGAGGTTCGTGATGGTCGATCAACATCTTTCTGGTTTGACAGTTGGCTACCCATTGGCAGACTCATTGATATAACGGATGCTCGCGGGCCTAGTGATCTGGGAATTGGCCTTAATGCGACAATTTTTGATGCGGCGGGGGTGGCTTGGCGAGGTCGCCGATTCCGCTCTGATCATCTACGCCTTATTGCTCATGCCATTCAGGCTGCTGAACACCCATCTACGGCCAGAGGTACTGATATTGTTCTCTGGAAGAATGGTGATAAATATACTACCGATTTCCTGACCAAGAAAGTTTGGCTTTCGATTCGCGTGATGTCTCCGATCTTGCAAAGGACCCTCGGTGTATGGTTTAAAAATGCTATTCCAAAACATGCTTTCTTGGTGTGACTTGCGGCGCGGGACAGGCTGTCCACGGGAGACCGTATGGTATCACGGGGTCTCAATGTCTCACCTGCTTGTGTGTTGTGCCTGCATCCTTGGGAGACAAGGAATCATCTCTTCTTTGATTGTGTTTTTTCAGTTGAGGTTTGGCGTGCTTTGTCACTGGGGTTGCTGGGAGCTCGGTTCACCCACCACTGGTCGGAGATTCTCGGGCTGTTAGCTTCTAATCTGTTGGACAAGCAGGTTCGGTTTCTTGTCGCTCTTGCTTTCCAAGCTTCGGTCTATGGTGTATGGTCGGAAAGGAACAGGCGGCGTCACGGCCATGCCCCTCTTGCTGCATCGGTTTTAGTACGGATACACGATAAAATCATTCGCAATAAGCTTCTTTCCCTTAAGCATCCAACTCATCCGGATGATCTTCTCATCACCTGGTTGGCCTCTAGAGAGTAGCATTCTTTAGTTCTTTTATTCAATTGGTTGGTATTCTTTTAAACATTCAATTTTTTGTATAGTCTTTTGGTGGAAATAAAATTTTACATTCCAACAAAAATAATAGTATTTTGAATTCCATATAAGAGTTAATGGGTATGCATGACTGTGGTTGAACTTGCAGATAAAAACTAATGGTTGAACATGTTATTGTAGCAAAAGAACCAAAGTCTCTTCATGTTTTTCAATGTTTTGATTTATTGGTTGGTCCACATCATCCTCCGGCAGTATCAGTTCTTACAAACTATTGCAGTCATTGTTTTAATATGTGTGGATAGATCCACGTGGATTAAACAATAGCAAAATGAGTCTCAAATGCTTATGGCATTTGATCATATTAAAACAAAGAGTAGAAGACATACAACGTTGTAATTGTGGTTGTGAACCTTTGGTAGTTTTACATGGTGGTAGTTATCTTGTTAAAGTCTAATGTAGATAAATTATATAAGTAAAAATGTGGATTTGCCTAGAGATTAGGGATCTACGGGTTTTGAGCTTCCTGATTATAAAAAAAAGATGGACTAAGCCAAGTGGACATGCAGAATACAATATAAATATGGATTAGTCCATGTGAATCAAGACACATATAGAGAATTTAAGAGCAAATGAATGACTCGTAAGATAATGGAATTATAGTTATCCTTTTTGGTGGTTGTATGTTCCGTTCAGCAATGGTTGTCTTTCTTGATTATCTTCTTGTAGTTAGATGAAATAGTTATTGTACATCAATAGTGTGGCCTAGGCAACATCAGTGAGTCGATGAGGTGAGTGTGCTTCTCTTATCTTCATCCATGGCATCGAGGCAGACAAATTTATCTTCAAAATTTTGTGGACAAGTCCATATCTTTCTGACTATCTATCTTATTAAAAGGAAAATACAAAGACTTTTTTCAAGTGTGATTTTTTATTTGAATCATTTGAAATTTTATTAAATGTATCTAATGCATCTAATGAATTTAAAGAAATAAAACTGATTCTAAACTACTCTTTCACATATTCCAACAATATATTAGAATATTTCAATATTTTCACATAATTATTTTCAAAATTGTGAATCAATACAATTTTTTTTTTGTCATCGTAGCCTAGTGGCAATTTTTTTTGTGAATCAATACAATTTAAAATCGTCATTTTTCACCAAATTTAAATATAGTTTTTTCAAATTTAAAATAAAACCATAACTTTCTTAAAATAATTATAACAATATTAATATTTTCTAAATAATTTTTTTCTTTATATAAAAAATCATAAAATGATAGAATTTAAAGAAACCCAATTAATTTGTATAAATGATTTGTATAAACTATAAAAATTTAATTTAAGTCATTAAATTATTTTAAAGTATTCTAACGGGTTTTGTTTCACGGTATTTATCTGAACCGAATTCATACCCGAATCCGTATGAATATCCAAGGAAACCAAAAAATCTTAAATCTAAACTCAAACCCAAATTACGATATAACCAAAAAATATAAAAAATTTGAACGAGTCGAATCCGAAACTCAAAATAACCGAAAATTCTGAACCCGATTCTCCAAAAATCTAAACATGATCAATCATAAATTGAATATATAAAAATTAAAATAACACCTGCATGGTTGCACGGGTGAAGCTCTAGTTTGAACTTATATAAATGGACAATATTTTTCGAACACTAAAAATCAAAATTTTGTGGAGAATTTCTTAGTGGAAAATTTGTACGTGGACTTGTCCAATTTTCAGTTGCATGGTCTTGTCCAATTTTCAGTCATTAAAAATCAAAACAGTCATAACATAATATGATAAAAATTAAATATATATTAAGACTTGTTTTAGATTTAATGAAATAATTCATTTTAAAACATTTGTTAATGTCATTTCATATAGTGATTTATTTAAAATTTTAGATTTTATAAAAGCTCTTCAATATAAACATGTCCACATTACATATCAATATGGATTTGTCTACTAGACTTGCAGGTAAATCACATCTTCTTTTGGAATTTTATTGAATACTTTGCATGCATGTCTCATATCTCTCTCACCCGCTTTATTTCTTTTGCCCCCATCTCCATGTATCAAAGAAAATCCAAACCGATTCTGACACGTTTAGCCGAAGACAAATCGTAGATTCGTATCTTTGACGTGCTTGACCGATTGACTGACATCTTCTTCCAATTGGATTCTTTTTAGTCGACCACCATTGAAATCCATTGAGGTGGAAAGTACACATACCGGCAATGCCAAAGGAAAATTTTTTCAAAGCAAATGCAAACCGATTCTGACACGTTTAGCTGAAGACAAATTGTAGATTCGTATCTTTGATGTGCTTGACCGATTGACTGACATCTTCTTCCAACTGGATTATTTTTAGTCGACCACCATCGAAATCCATTCAGGTGGAAAATACACATGCTGGCAATGCCATAGGAAAAGTTTTTAAAGGTAAGCAAAAACTTGCACTAGCGATCTAGTAGGAATGAACAAAAAATAAAATCTTTCAAAATTTTTGAATTCAAATGTTGCTATTACCAGTTATGTCTTCAAATTCGAAGAGACATAAAATAAAAAATGGAAAGAGCTTTTTACATATTGTAAATGGAAGGAGAGATGACTAAGGGTAATTGTTCAACCTTTGTCATGAAAAAATACCTTAAGGACCTCATTCTGAAAAGTGAAACTCAAAAAGTACATTAACATGTAATTTTTTCTTGCATCAAGTGTACACTTGTATAGTGACAAATGAGTATACCAATTTTTATGTTTTGAAACTGTGATTCAGCTAATCCGTAATTTTTTTTATATTAGTCCAAAATGGATAATGTTTACATTGATGAATGGGTTGAATCTATATATTATTATTTGGAAAGTACATTTAGAAAAATAGTATGATTTACTTTATAACGGGCTAACTAAAACTAATATCATTGTCAAAAATTTGTATTATTTAGTTCACCACGGTTAAACACTTTAACCAATACCAAAAACATTTAACCCTAACTAAAATTTACAAATTGATTTACTCTATAACGGGCTAACTGAAATTCATATTATTGTCAAAAATATGTATTATTTAGTTCACCACGATTAAACACTTTAACCAATACCAAAAACGTTTAACTCTAACTAAAATTTACAAACTGAAATTATGAATTTTTAAAATTTGTTATTAATCAAATCTTCGTATGGGTTTTAAAAGTACAGCAATTATTCTATACTGAAGCTCTTTTCTATTACTTTCTCATCGTAATAAATTTAAAAGCGAAAGATTTCAAGCAAAAGAAATGTTACGCTGAAATGTTACCCCACGATCATATGTTATACATGACATCTGAATTTCTACTGCACTTTACTTTTTCTTACAACGTTAGCTAGTAGCTGAACTAAATGATGCGCGTGCCACTTTGGGTCATTGATAAGATCGTTAGGACATTGTTCTAATCATATTTATGATACCATTTTCACCCACGCACGTTTACTAATTCAACTTAAACGATTCTAGTTGTAAAGCTAAGCGAATAAATTGTTCAATCAATGTCCTATCAACGAAATTATTAGCAGAATTATACACTCGATTGTTAATTTGTTATTATTATTATTGTGTGGTCAAATATGCGTCCATAGTTGCCATTTGGATTCCAATTAGGCGTGATTAATGACTAGGTTTGTAGCAAACGACAAAATGTAAAATATATCAACACAATTTTACATTTATTATTAGTTGATTTGGTCCGCATACAATATGACATAAATTCTTTATAAATATTTTAAGTTCGATAATTTGGTAATATATTATTCTATTAATTAATTTACAAATTTGTCATGTATGTAAGGGTAAACATTTAGGTGATACTAGAGCTTCAACCTTTCAGTTATAATATATGTTTATCTATTTCATTTAACATGTGTACGCATATCCATTTAATTATGATATCTTAAATTTAATTAGAATTTGATCCACGTGACCGTAAAGATATTTTATAAATTTTTACATCTTCATTCTATGATTCATGTCAGATTCGATTAGAGTATATTCATATTCAGATCGGGTTTAGTAACTTAAAAAAATCTGGAATATACTCGAAATTATTTCAAATTTAGTTCGAGTATTTTAGAACTACCGAGTTCATATTCGGATACTTTCAGTTTTTTTTTAGATTTTTTTCCTAGTTTTTTCAATTTTTTGGGCTTTCTCGGGTTTTTCGAATTTCGGATTTGGTATTTTCGGTTATTTGAGTTCATGTTTGGGTTTAGGTTCATAATTTTTAGATTTTTAGGTTATTCCGAAATAACTGAATGGACCTTTACAACGAGAACCGAAAAAATCCAAAATCCGAATTATCCGATTTGAACTCGAACCGAATACTTGTATGCCAAACCTACACTAACCACGCATAATAGATAAAAGTGAGATATAAGTATTATTTGGTAGCGAAAAATCATATATATTAAAATATGAAGCGAGTTAGAGGAAGATTAAAAATTGAAGTGATTATTATAAAATTGATTTCAATCCATTTTTAAAAGCAACTATTTTTTCTTACAAAGAGTAACAATAGGATAAATGAAAACAAAAGTGAAAAAGTGGCTTCGTTGAATTGCTTACAAAATTTATTCTTAATGAATAATTTTTAAAAATAATAATGAAAAAATAAAAATCAAAAGGGATAAAAATGAAAAAAAATTAAAAATTAAAAGAGAGCCATGAATTGGATCATTACAATTTTTAAAAACACCAATGAATTATTTTTCAAAAAAAAATATAAATTTTTTTATAACATCTATTTGTTGAAGTTAGGATTATTCTTGACATAAATTGTGAGTTATACATCTTGGAATATAGAAAAATTGATTCAAATGTCCAATTATCAGGAAAAGGAAGTTTAGTCGATATATCAACCACAAAATTGTTTTTTCTTGGGGTCCAATCGAAAGGCACCTCGTGAAATTGTTGTAGCCATCTTTGTAAATCTCGAATAAGATTGTAATGCTAGAAACATAGTTCCCTTTGAAGCAAATTCACCACCTGGGTATTGTCTTCTTCAAACATGACTCTTCTATAACATGTGCTCTACATATTGTAATGGCGTCAATAGTGCTTCAAGCTCCGATTCTAACGGATCACTACACATTGATCTAACAACATGTACCAAATTCATGTATACTTCACGGGAATCATGGACCATCCACCCCACCGTCGACGCTTAAACTTGACTAAAACCACCGTCGTAAAAAAATCCAAATAAAAATGGAAGAAAAAAAAAATGAATTTAAAATATTTTAAGGAATAATTTAAATTAGCAAAAATTGTAACTAAATTTATATTTTTAAAATAATAAACCTTTTTATTTAAAAAGAATTTGATTTCCTTTTTAAATATATATACATTAAAAGAGAAGTACCCTTAAAAAATAATCTTTAATTCATGTGTAATTTATAAAATTTGTCATTGTATTTATATTATGATATTTAATATATTAAAGTATTCTACTATTGTTATCTCAAAATATACACATTGCTATGTTTGGTTAAGAAGATCTAGTATGTAACTAAAAACAAAAATCATCATTTTTACCAAAAAAATTAAAATTTATTTTATTTTTAAATTTGAGATAAAATAATATTTTTTCAAATAATTGTATAATACTAATAATATTTTCAAAATAAAATTTCTACAAAACTACAAAAAGTCATAATAAAATTTAAAATAGTCTAGAAAATTTATAAAAAAATAATTTATATAAACTATAAAAATATAAGTTTAGTCATATGAGGTTTTAAAAAAACATATAACTTATAATTTCTTCTAAATAAATAAAGTTGAAATTTTCCTAAGAAAAAATAAAAAATTGGTAAGTTAGTAAAAAAAAAATCAACGGGACTTATTTCACGATTTTAGATATCATGTATTATCCAAACCAAATCCGAACCCATATGGGTACCCAAAAAACTTGAAAATTTCACAGCTAAATCCGAGCATCAAAATTCAGAATTTTGGTTCATATTCGATTAGTATATACAGAGAGAACCAAATTCTTATTGAGTACTAATTTGCCCGCATATTTTTTGAATCCAAATATACTAAAAGTACCCATCTTCTTTTAAACTACCCGAAGATCTGAAACAATAATATGCATATTTTCAACATATAACACCCAACACAAGACAAAAATAAACAAAGTTCAAAATACTTAAGACAAAACATCCAAAACTGAAAACATATTGCAAATGGTAACAAAGTGTCGTTCCAAATCTTAGTTTGAAAAACATATGAAAATAGAAAACTCAAGTTCTAAAACAAAAGAGGTTAAGAATCTTCTTCTTCTTCGACTAACAACTCAACTGGTTCAGAACCTTCTTTCTCCATGTATATGTAATCAGTGGAATCCTACGAATAAGCATTTCTAGTTGAACTCAACTCATGAATCAAAATATGAAATTATGACACAATAAGTAAAAATGGTGTGTTCTCTTAAATGTGTTTTAGGTCTCTCTCAGATAAAAAAAAAAAAAAACAATTCTGATAACTAGTAAAAATACATAGTGCAAGCAGTTTGTTCATAATTCTCTAAGTACCTTACAAGATGAAGATTCTCACCAATCGTCAAGATCAAGTTGATTTATCAAACGCTGCGAGAAAGAGTAAAAACAATGTGTTACATTATAATAGAAGCTACAAAACATTATAAGAACAAAGAGAACTTACCTCTTTCAAGATTATCTAGTATTTCAACGTCAACAAGCATTTGTGCATTTCTCACCACTGTTTTTCAGTCAAATGAACCTCACTGTTAATCCATTACTCTGTACACATGATGTACTTAGACCACGTAATGCGGTAAACATCTTCTATGTGGCTCAATGATGTGACCACTAGTGCTAAAAGCAATTTCAGAAGCGACGAAAGATACTTGCATTGCAAATATATCTCTTGTTATCTTTGATAACACTAGATACATACCACTATTCAGCCTCCACCATGATAAAACATCCCACTCCGATATCATGATTGTTATAGGATTTTCCACTTTATCATTGAAATACATCTCCAACTCATCCACTGCATCTTGAACCCTTATTTCATCAACCATTTCGTTGCAGACATAGTCCATCCTTTCATATCCCATTTCATTATTTACTAACTCATTTTACAGCCATCTGAAAAAGTTCTTGGTCACTAGAGGATGATGTGTGGTTAGAATGAGATGATAGCTTGGTTGAACTGTCGCTACAAGCAGTATTATACTCCTTAAAAGAACATTTCAGAACATTGTCTACTGATTTATACATCTCCCTAGCTTCTAAACTATTTTTACCATAGATCTTTACAGAGCACATCTTGGCAAATTGCATTTTCTTCCTATGATCAAATACACTTGCAAAAATCAATAGCCTATTAATTTCCTTCATTACATTCTAATACTTGTCAAACTTTTCTTTCATACGAACTACCTTACTTTTCAAATAACTGTCTAAACTATTGTTCAAAGACATCAAGTTCTTCTCTATAATAACTATTTCTCCATAACACTTGTTAGAACTAAAAGTAGTGGATACGGAGAAAACTAAAGGGGAGTAATAAAAGATGATAAATAACCTCATTAACCTCTCAACCGCTTCCCAATCACTTGTTGTTAGCGGTCCAATCTTCTTACTCCCATTCTCTATTTCTAGCAAGTAGTCTTTGTATAATTTATCTTCAGCTTTTATTTTATTAAATGCTAACTTATACTTCATTGCTCTTAAAATCATTAAGTATGTCTATTTCCACCTTGTTCTTATATTCAAAGGCAGAATTTGTCTGTCATTTTACCATTAACAACTTTTTGTTCAAAAGACATGTCTTTTGCACCAGAAGACCTACAATATCATATTTTTGTGATATTACTACCCACTTCTTACAAGTCATCCTTCAATATCAAATTGATGATGTGAGCACAACATCGCATATATATGAACTCACCATCCACAACCATTGCATAATTCCTCGGTAGCTTGAATGCCTTTTGAAACTTTCTGAGAGCATATGAGTTTGTAATGCATTTTCAACTATAATAGTGTATACCTTCTCTATGACCCACTCATCAAGACATTCAAGTAACACATTATATTGTTTGGCCTTTATGATTTGTTATATACTTGAACCCGATGATCAACTTCCTCATTTGCCAATTTGGATCAATGAAATGCACTATTATGACCATGTAGCTTGCTTGAGTTGTTTGAGTAGTCCATATGTCAATGGTGATAAACACTCTCAGTTTAGTAGTAGCAATTTAGTTCTTTAAAACAACTTTTCTCGTCACATACATTTCTACAATATCCCTTGTAGTTGTTCTTCTCCAGTATGGCTTTTACAAGTTCACTTTTCTTGTAAAGTGTCTCCATGCCATGTTTTTCACAAATGCAAGAGGCAATTGTCCCTATACAAGAATCTCGTTAGTAGCCTCTCTAACTATATTCTCAGAAATCTTCCCACTCTGAAGATGGTCATCTTGAGCAATAACATTTTGATCTTATTTATGTTGTCATGTTTTGTAATGCTTATAAGACCCCAAATGCTTCTGCAAATTAGAAGTCCCTGAAGCTGATGCACAACTGAAAGTTTTGTAACAAAAATGACATTTACATTTTTCATCATTGTCATGAACTCTTGTGAAATAAACTCATACATGAGACCTTGAAATCATTTTCTTCTTCGTATTGGATGGTTGAGAAGTGGCTCCACACTTTCTAGAACATCTTTCCTCTTCCCACGACTAACAAGATTCATATTATCATCTTCTATTCTTTATGTTCTTGTTTCTTCATCAATGTCTTTGTCTTTGTGTCTTTCCCCAAGAAAAGAAAAAGAATCCATCTAATATAAGAATAAAAAAAAACATCATTAGAGTAGATATATAACATTTGAAAATCAAAACCATATAATAGAAGTACATACAATTTATTAAACATAACCAACAGAACATCCATATACCAATGGAGACAAAAAAAAAACACAACAAATTATATGACGAAGATGAACATATGATTTGAAGGCATAAGATTCAATTATTTTCCGGAAAAAATGAAACAAAAACAATGGTGTTGTGCTCTTAATTTTAGAAGTAAGATTTACAAGTTATTACAACAAGTAAACATTAAGACATGAGTGATTTGAAGACATAAAACTTTGATTCATAGAGTTCTAGGTCTAGATTCTTAGACATAAGACTTAGATCCTTATAGTTCTAAGTAGAATAAAGTCTTTCCTCTAAATTATGTAAATGCGACATGAACAAAGTCTGACCAAAGAGACCACAGGCTGACATAAGACATCTAAATGTTATATTAAACACTCAAACACTACATAAACATGTCACAAGAAAAGACAAAAGACATGACATTTGAGACAGAAGACTTAGAACAAGGAGAGAAGACTTGAGACAGAAAGACAGATGACTTGTGACAGAACAAACCCGATATGAGTTGAGAGTTGAGACACAAAACAACAACAAACCAAACACAAGTAGAGACTCAGAACAAAAAACAACACGACATAGGCAAAGAGCTAACATTGAAATAGAAACAAGAATCTTACAGAGAAAAAAAACAAAATGAAAGATGCACAAGAAATTATGAAACATAAAAGAGCAAGAACAATTATTAATAAGAAACTCTTATTACATGCCTGAGATCGAATCACCGATGTCTCTGAAAGGGGAGATGATGAGCGTTTTTAATTGATGGTTCCAGTTTGAGAATCAGAACAAGCCTTTAATATCAAATAAAAGGGGAAGTGGAAACGACAATATCACATCTAGGGTTTAAAAGTTATGAAAAATATGTGAAAAGGGAAAAAATATGTGTTATGTGTTTGCGTACTCGTACATACTCATTCGTGTAATACTCGATCCAATCTAAGATCTGAAAGTATTGGAAGAGAGAAACTAGTTAGTATTTTTGCACGTGTCCGAATCCGATCCGAATTAATTTTTTCGGATCCGTTTTGATAAAATGTTAAAACTTAAGTTAGTGCATAGAAATGAAATATTACTGCTTTGGAACAAAAAAAAATATTTCATGTAAATCAAAAGAGTATACTATTCGAGTATGCATTATTGAATCTTAAAATATGTTAATTTTATTTAGTTTTTGTTTAAACTTCCAAATAAACACTAATCGATTTGAATGATGTCTGGTTTTGTGTTACTCTAATAAAATGCCGTTTAAAAACATATGTACATATAACTAGAGGTGTCGATTAGGGCCTAAATATGCATGTTATATCCCAACCCATTTTGCAATATGGCGATTTAAGGTTTTAGTTTTGGCATTCGCGGTTAGCGGGCTATGCCCGCGGCAATCTATTAACACTAGCAGGTTGGAACTTGCGGTCTCACAATTTTAATAGCGGTCTAAATAATATATAAATTATATATGTATATTATTAATATTAGGTTGAACGTTTTAACTCCCGTCTAATTTTTCAGCCAAAACTTTTCTTTTCTCGAAGGCTTTATCTCGTCCTCTCCAACAAAGATATCATGAACTTCTCTTTGTTCTCTTTTCTCTAAGGCTTTGTCAAACTAAGTGATGTATCAAACATGTATTGGTTGCAACAAAAAGCTCCAGTCATCATCCACAATCACAAATTTGTATCTACGTATATATATGTATTGTATGTATATATGTGATTGTGTGTGGCATAGGTATTTCAGTGGTCTCGATTCATAAGAATATGTGAATTCATAAAAGGATCGAATATCATATTTATTTGTATTGGTAACTTTGACTTTTTGTTTTCTGCTTAATCTTTTATCGAGCAGTCATCAGTTTTTTTAGGATTGTGGATTTCAATTCTTGAATATGTAAGTGATCCAAAAAATGACTCTGAATACGAGTTAGATAATATGATGATGATGATACATAACCTCCTCTAGACAGTCAAAACGAAAAACCAAAACCGAAACGTAAAAGAAGTTTCACGTCTCGTTCAAAACATCTTACAATTATTTGAGGGAAAAAATACTAGATAGTAAAGAAGATGTGAGATGCAATTATTGTGGGCATATCTATCACATGCATTTGCTAAAAATGGAACTTCTACCCTAACATATTATGTTAAGACTTGTAATAAGAGATCAAGAAATTAAGATGTGGGTGTTATGATGATTAATCATGAAGGAAGACTTAAATCTTAGAAACTTGACCATATGGTTTTTTGTGAGAAGATTACGATGACTATAATAGGGCGTGGTCTTCCATCCTCGTTTGTCGAGTATAGGAGGATTAGAGATGCTTTTACTTATGCAAATGCTGATATTAAATATTGGAGTCGGAACACTGCAACAGTAGACTGTTACAAGATTTTTGAGAGGGAAAAAAATCTTAAGATGAAGTTGGCTGAAATTTCAAACAGAATATGTTTGACTAATGATCTTTAGCAGTCCTCACTAAAAAAGGATATATATTTTTGACAGCACACTATATTGATAGTGATTGGAAGCTGAAGAATAAGATATTATCATTTTGTACTTTTTCCACCTTCTTATTATGGAATTACCATTGCGATGAAGCTTGTCGAGTTGTTAAAGGAGTTGGGACTTGAAAAATGTTTTCTCTTACAGTAGATAATGTAAAATCTAATGACAATATGCATGTCATATTAAAGAGAAATCTATAGAAAGATTTGTTGTGCACTGGAGACTTTTTCATGTGAGATGTTCTACACACATACTGAATCTTATTGTGCAAAATGGGTTAACAATTCTTAATGATGCCTTCCAAAGATTAGGGACAATGCCAAATTTGTGACGCTGTAGGCAACTCAAATTCATCTTTAAGAAAGCTACATGGAAATAGTTGGCCTTCATATCAAAGCTGGTTTAATTTTGGATGTGGTGACCCGATAGAATTCTATATTTCATATGCTTGATAAAACTATTAAATGATGCTTACCGTAATCTTCATAAGATTGATGCTTCATATAGATATTTCCCATCTGATCTTGAGTGGAAAAGAGGGGAGTTGCTATGTGAATTCTTGAAGTCATTTGATGAAATCATCAAGATGTTTTCTGGTTCAACTTGCCCCACATCAAATTTATATTTCATTCAGATTTGGATTATTAAATGTTAGTTGCGGCGTCACACACATTCTGATGATATGATAATAAGGAACGTAGTTCAAATGATGCAACTAAAGTTTGATAAATATTGGGAAAAATATAAGTGATATTCTTGCGATTTGTGCAGTTTTGGGTTCAAGGATGAAGTTTGCACTTCTGGAATTTTGTTGTATCACTGTGTATACATCCACGTGTGTGAAAAAGTTGGATCATTGCGCAAAAATATAAAAAAGACTCTTTAAAACATATAAGAGCAGCTCAACGACAATGGCATCTTCAATTTTTTCCCAAATTATTATTATATTGCTCCAGTTGGATACAATGTAAGTAATTCATTTTTATATTTAATATTTTATTAATTATTTAGCTTATGAATTTTTTTCTATAAATTCATCTTTTGTGGATTTATTTTAATGTACAAGACTTTTATGCATTTGTTATCAAAAAGGTTGGTGATAATAGATAACCTCCTTTGGATGTGTATTTGGATGAACATTAGATATGAGAGCGTTTGAAAGTATGAATGTCTTGAACTATTGAAAAGATAATTCCTATCATTTTAAGGAATTGTCTAGCATGGTTTGTGATATTCTCAGTATTTGTATCACAATAGTTGCTATAGAATCGTCATTTAGTATAGGTGATCGTGTTTTAAACAAATATAAAAGTTGTCTTCTACCTTCAAATGTAGAAGCCTTAATTTGCATACGTAATTGGTTAAACGGTTTCGAAGGTAATAATAAATCATATAATTTGTTTTAATAAATTTAGAATTTCTCATAATAAGTTGAGTGGAGTTTTACTTTTGATTATTGACGAACATTTTTTGTACTATAAACACGCAGATTTAGATGTTAATATTGTGTGTGAGGATGATCCACCTAATCAAGATGCTTTAGAGGTATATAGGGGTGGGCAAATTTTCCAAACCGAATTGAATTGTCCCGAACAGAATCTGAACCAAACAATAAAAATAACCCAAATGGAATAAAAATTTCAAAACCGAATTAACCGTTCCCAAACCGAACCGAACCAAATTTTAAATGGTTAACCAAAGTAACGAAAGCTCATTTGAAATTAATATTTTATATAGAATATATAGAAAAAGATATTTAAATATACTATAATGTCAACATTATTAAGTGAATTTAGTAGGTAATTTGTGTTTTTCGGTGTTTTTGATTCAAAAATTAAGTATAATATTAATTTGAACCAATCTTATTAAACAAAATATATTTTTCCCGAATGAATTTCTCTTTAAAAAACCCAAATTAATTGAAACCCTAATAATCCGAACCGAAACCGATATACTTTTATCCCGAGTGAGACCTATTTTCATAAACCGAAAAACCGGATTTTCCGAACCGAATTAACCAAAGTAACCAAACACCCTGCCCTAAGTATATTTTTCCTCTTAATAATATTTGACAATACATAGTGACGTTGAGATTGACTAATATGTGTAATATCTATGTATAATTTTATTTTATTTTTTAGGTGCAACAAGAACATTAACATAAGTCATCATATTCTTTCTCTAGCTCCAAGATGATTAAGCTTTCAAAAAAATTAAATCTGCAGTTTTTACAAACTCTTTTCAGTTTCAGTTTTTTATTAGAAGTTTTGCTAAACTATTCTCTTGAGTTAGATTTATTTGTGAGTTTTGTATATTATTGACTATTAATACGAGTTATGGTTCTATTTTTTAAACTATGTTAGTGCATATTGTTGTGTGTCTTTTTAAAATGATTTTTATTTACGATTTACAACTTATGAATAAAATGATGTGTGATGGCCCGCAATACTCGCAAACTTTAAGCAGTTTGGATAAAAAAATTTATTTTTACGTTTGCGGTTTTAAACGGGTTGGCCCGCAAAACATGTCAAATGAACAAACCCAATGCGGTCGGGGCTATATGGGTCCGGATCGACCATAATTGATAACCAAGGTCGGTCCTGAGATGAAGCAAATAAAGTTTTTGCTTTAGGCATCCCAACTTGATTAATAATTACGGGCATCAAATATTTTAAAAGTGTGTAGTGGTTTAGTGATTATGTGCTTTCTAGTTACCAAGAGTTTTTATATAGTTATTGTTCTGATTTTTTTAGGTCTATGTCCAATTTTTTGTTCTTAATATAACATTATCCGCTTGGCGAAAAAAAAATATAACATTATCCGCTTTAACTCTAACTAGTAAAACTCTCACTAATTTAGTTTAAGACTTCATCTCGATAAGCCTCATAATAGGAATGTTAGATGTATGGAATATGGTAACTAAAATTTGAAAACAATCGGATGCGAAAATTTAATCTATATAGGTCAAGCTGTTTAGAAGAGAAGGACATGCAAACATAATTGCCAACCAAAGCTAATCAACAACGCACGCAAAATGAATAGGACGACCAAATTGCGGCGTAACACTAATGACAAGAAGTCGGTGAAGAGATAAGAGTGTTTTAAGTTAGTGGTTAAGGAAATGAGACATTTTATTCTCATGTTTAAATTACAAGATAAGTTTGGCAATTGTCAAGGCAAAACTCTCCTTTTGACCACTATTCTTAAAGTATGAAATATTCATTCAAAACTAACTATTCTAGTGGTGTTTTCAATATACAAAAAAAAAACATTTAATACGTTGGAATAAGCCAAATATTTTTGTCCAGCACGTAAATACCTATTTTTTTTAGAAAGTAGAAAAAAGCAATTTTAAATTTTGCTTATATTACTCTTTAAAAAAGAAAAATTGCCACCTTAATTTTAAGAGAAATTTAGTCCTACGACAAAAAAAACCATATTTTGTAATTTAACCATAACTTTTTTTATTTTATTTTTTACCAAAATTACCCTTCCCCATTTTTAATATTTTTGAAACATCGTAAACTAAGGTTAACATTGTCATAAATTCACCCTAGTTTTAAACGTCCCTAGTATTATATGACCGTTGACAAAAAAATAATCAAATTGGAAAAGGTTAAATCCTTGAAAGATAAAAGTATAAGGGCTAGATAGTGAAATTTAGGAAAAGTATGGGGCATTGACGTGAACTTTAAAAAATTATAAAACTGTAAGTTGTACAGTGGAATATGAAATTGCAGGGCAGCTGGAATTGTCCTTTAGTACGATGCATGTAATGGGCATTTGCCACGTATACACTTTGGACTCAATCCTTTCCTCTATTTCGAATATATTCCTTCTTAATTTAATTTTTATTTACATATTATAAGTTTTAGTCTCCACAACAAGTTACCCACTGGTGAAAAAGTGAAAACCCATAACTTGCAAATGTCCTGTAAAATCATTGAAGAAAATTTTGTGAAATGGATCAATTTTTTTTTTAGATATTTATTTTTATATAGTCTATAACTTATAAATAGATATCAAGAAATCAGAGGATAAAATATTCGAAAAAAATATGTTTCACCAAAATAAGAAAAAGTAAAAAAGGAGTTGTATTCTCATTTGTTATACAGTAAAAAGTGTGTTCATCTTTTTGCTGTATGTATTTTGGAAATTTGTGAGTAAGCACTTATTACATTTTCAAACCCTAATTATACTTCATCACTCCTTTAACCAAAAAAAAAATATATTTCATCACTCTGTCATGTTCTTTACCGATATAATTACATCATCGTCACATGCAGTTACTGAATTATCTTTTTAATATACAAAAAATAAAAATAAAACTTATAATATAAAACTACAAAACCTAATCTCCTCTTTTAACTTCGTTAATCAGAGAAGAGTAAACACATTATAAAGAGACAACAAAAGTAAAGCAAAATGGATTTGTCTTCAAAACAAAAACAAACACAAACACAAGCTAACTCTCCCGTTGCTGGAATACTTACCGTCGCCGGAGAAATGGGTGTCTGTTACAAAGAGTGTTTGAAAAACCACGCGGCCAACCTCGGCGGTCACGCGCTTGACGGTTGCGGCGAGTTTATGCCTAGCACCACCGCATCTCCCACGGATCCTTCCTCTCTCCGGTGCGCCGCTTGTGGTTGCCACCGTAACTTCCACCGCCGTGACCCTTCCGACCATCTCAACTTTCTCTCACCGCATCCCACTTCATCTCCCTCCGGCACTGAATCGCCGCCGTCTGCGTCGCTTCACCACGTGGCTTCCCCTGTTCCTTGCTCTTACTACACCTCAGCTCCACATCACGTGCTTCTCTCTCGCAGCTCCGGTTTTCTTGGACCGTCAGATCAAGATCCGACGGTGGGTATAAGATCGGAGAACAGCTCACGAGGAGCAATGAGGAAACGCACGAGGACGAAGTTCACGCCGGAGCAGAAGTCAAAGATGAGAGCTTTCGCCGAGAAAGCAGGTTGGAAAATCAACGGCTGTGATGAAAAGTCGGTGAGAGATTTCTGTAATGAAGCTGGGATTGAGAGAGGAGTTCTTAAAGTATGGATGCATAATAACAAGTATTCACTGCTCAATGGCAAGAACAGAGAGATCTTGTCGATGGATCATCCTCGTCTTTGTCTGAACAGTCACGGTTGTAACAATGGCGGCGAAGACGGAGGAGACAACGTTGATGGGTCATCGTCTTCATGAGAAGAAAATTAAAAAAATTAGATTACTTAATTTGGGAAAATTAATACGAGCATTAACTTTTTAAAAATCTTATAATAGTAAGTTCTAACATGTAATCGATCATGATCTTTCAAGTATTACTTTCTTCAGAGATGTTCAGAGATCAAAATGGGTTTAGTAATAAATTAGTTTTTAATCAGAAGTTAAACAGAAAAATTTCACCATAATCTCTACTTTTTTTGCCATATTATACAATGTTATCTTCTTTAATATTGGGAATAATCTCCTGAAACTTTTAAGTAAAGAGAGAATTTGCTTAACGAAGCTTCGTATTTAGGTCAAGTGGGCGAGACATTTGTTGAATTTATTAGTAAATTATTAGTATAATAAAGTTTATGAAAATGCGGGCTTATCTCTTTTGCGTCACTTCTTTCCATTTAAGGATAAGCTTCGGGCAACATCAAACTCTCTTATCTATCCTAATTCAGAATAATACGATTATTAAATTACATGGCTCTTCCTGCACCACTTATTCATTAGTCCATTGTCAATTAAAAACTCATCTACTTACTTTTTTTCCTTAAAAAAATCCATTACGAATTTTATAGGCATAGCGAATTAGCGATTGGCGAATGACTTACCACAGTAAAAAGTAAAAAAAAAATCTTATATATTAATTGAGGAGACAGAGAGTGAAAGTGAGTGAAAAAATGATGATGTGCCGATCAAAGAGTAATTTAAGAGCCACAATAATTTAATATGCCACAATAGAAATTTCTATAGTTATTATTAATTTTCAAATATAAGTAGTATGCTTATGTTACAAAATTCATCCAATTATAATATGATGTTTCAATATATAAAATACTATATAAAATAGTATTACAAGAGTTTTATTTACACTATAACGATTAATCATTTGAATTGATGCAATTTAAATTATACATTTAAATTGCTTACAATTATCTTATTTAATATATATTTATGGTTAATATTTATTTTAAAAATTTTATACTATGGTTGGCTTGAACATATATCATAAAAACTAATAACTTTGATTTTTTGGAATAAAATGAATCGAAATCGAATCGTTCAGTGTTTATTTCTCAATCGGTTTTTAATTTAATTTTGAAAATATATTAAAATGATAAAACTTAAAAACATTTAATGGATAAAAATGATATTGCTTTATTTAAAAAGATTTTGTAAACAGTTTAAAAAATTGTTACAGGTCGATTTCGTAAACCCATGCATAACACATTAAATATCTTTAAAATATATGTTGGTTGGTCTTTACTTTTGTATTTAAAACATATCTAGGTCTATTTTTATATTACAAATAATCGTACATTTATATATTAATATATGATTTTTATTTAAAACCTTTCAAAATGTTAGACGTGTACTATATATAATTTATCATTCTATTGAAAACACCTATAGATATTTAACTTTCCGAAAATTATATAATCTCGCGCTTGGCGCGGGACAAAAATCTAGTAAGCTCAAATGCTGAAGACAAAAGTCGAGCCTGAAAGAAGACAAGCCAGTACGATCTATGCCAGACAGAGACTAATGTATGTCGAAAAGTAAAGACCACACTGATTTGCATGCATTTTTAGTGATATTTTGGTTGCACATCATCAATACTTTTGGAATGCACTGTATGTGGTTAATGTATATGGATAAGTAGTGGCGGTGGCGAGTTACTGCAAGCAGAATTTTTTTACAAAGTGTAGTCTATAAGCTACTAAAAATATTTTGTGTTGTATGTTCACTCGTACATTAGTATTTTTTATTGATCACAATTACATATTTTATTGTTTTTAGAAAAACTTTGATATAACAAACAAGATAAACATCGAAAATCTGATCTTTGATGCAATTTGTAGTACGATATTCATAATCATCATTATCCAAATATATTTCCATAATTGCCGTAACAACGTGCAAAATCAAAATTAACTTTAAAAGCATATAAACAAAAATATTAAAAGATGTTTGACAACAAACTTTAACTATGTGTCTCATCGTGCTTGTGACCACATATTTAGAGATCACTAGTGGTGATATTATTGGCACAAGTCTGGAACTAAAATTCACAAAAAACTAAAATATTTCGTGTGGCAATGCCTAAAAAGTGTCTCACTACATACCAACGATTATTTTATAGACATATTAGTTACGAGAAAGTCTGCCTAATATGCTGAGCGGCGGAAGAGACAATTAATCACCTTCTATTTGAATTATGTCACCTCGTCAAGTTTGGACCTTATCTAATATTCTCTCCCCTCTAAGATATTCCTGTGATCCTCACTTTTCGAAAACTTCTACTATTTGTTATGGGAGGCAAAGAAACTTGGAATGGATGAGGCGGCATTGCATGTGTTTCCTTAGATCATGTGGCTCCTCTAGAAGAAAAAGAAACGGGTGATAATTGAGGATATGTGGATTCGGCCCAAGAACTTATGGATCATGCGTATAAAGAAGCAGTTGTCTGGATTGCAGCGATTGAAAAGATGTACGATAGCGAGGTTGTAGATGTCTTAGCCATAGAAGAAACCATCCCCCCTCTGTTTTCACATGACCCAGGGGAGTGGATGTGTCAGATTGATGACTCTTGGGTTGAAGGAGCAATTGTTAGTGTTTATGGTTTGACCTTCTTTGAATGTTCTAGAAAGGGTCATTTTGGATGTAAGATTGCGCCGACCAATCAATTCACTGTCCATGCAGAGTTAAAAGCGTTGATGTGGACAATATAATGCATGGTCTCAGAGTCGTAAGTTGACGTTCTCTTTACAATAGATTGTATGCAACTATTGTCATGGTGAATAACCCGGAGGAGTGGTCTTCTTTTGTTTCGAAGCTCGAAAGTTTTAGAGTGTTGAAAAGTGCTTTTCCTGTATTTAATATTTATTATGTTCCTCGTACTTTGAATGTTACCGTAGATGACCGAGACAAGAAGATAAGGTCGAGAACCACCTTATTTATCCATGTAAACACCACATTTATCTGCTTCCCCTAGTAGAAAGCGCTTTACCGGAATTTTAATGAATGAGTTTTGATGTTAAAAAAATAAAACAAAGAGCGAGAGAGAAGAAATCGAAACACGATATTAGAAGTCATTGTGTTTTCTAAAATAAATTTAAATATGAAGTTAAACTTTCAAAGTCATTTAAATTAGAGACATTCCATATGCGTACTAATGCAATTCATTTTTGAAAAATTCCTTCAAATGTCATCAAAAATGTTTCTCGATAATTATGCCACACATTTTTTTGAAATGGATTAGTATACCATTTTATAATTTTTTTTAGAACAGCACACACTAAAAATGAATTTTAAAAGTATAGAAATTAATTTTTATGTATGAGTTTAGTATTTTTTGCCCAAAGACTAATTTTAGAGTCTTAATTTTTTAGAGTTTAGAATTTAGTTTTGATTGTTTAAAATTTTTGTTTAGTTTTGTGGTATTTTTGAGAAGACATTATCTTAATGGTATTTTTTGCAAAGTAAAAAATTGTGAAGGTACTTTTGAAAAAAAAAATTTTTAATAGTATTTTGAAGAATAGTTTTTCATTTGTTGCACTAAAATTTTTTACCTCATCACTATATATCTCAAATTGACTATATTCATCGTTAAATTATCTAAAATTTTTTCTTCTTTGCAACTCATCAAATTTGATAATAGTGATTACTAATCTTGTGTTGACTATATTAAGTTTATGATTGTAATATGTAAATCTAATATTTTGAAAAATACGTGTCTCAAAATAACTAAAGATATCATATCTTTTATGTAGTAAATTGATTAAACAAAAAAGTAAATTGATAAACTATTTTTTTTTGGCAAAGATTTCATTTTATTCATTTATAATTAAGGGTTTAATACAAAGTTTTAAAACTGTAAAAGAGATATGCTAACTACATAACACATAATGATCAAACTTAAAAAGAAAATTAGATTTGTTTTTTATAACCATTTCATCTTGTAGTTAACTTCATTTCTTCTTGTTTCTTTTGTCAGTGCATCAACCAATGTGTTTGTGCTTCTTGGAATATGCTTGAAGTTGAAATGTGAAGATGTATTGGAAAAGTATATGATATCTGCTAGAAAATTTGAGACTCCTCCTACGTTAATACTTGCTTTTGTCATGGATGCTTTCCAATTGCGCAAAGATTAGTAGATGCTAATATTGTCTCCACAAAATGTTACTCTGGCATAGCCTAGGAGTCTCATCTTCGACCCAACTTCTCGAAAAGCAAGAGTCTCTGCTTGAAGCACATTCTCTGTTGGTTCAATTGATGCACTTCCCTGCACAATTCCTTTTTCTCAGGAGAGATGAGAAGTCATCCTATTCCAGCTTTTTGATCCTTAGAAATCGATGAGGCATCAACAAAACACTCATAGTGTGATGAATCATAATGTGATGACTCACTAAGGATTTCTAGGTGTTCGTTTGACCTTAGGATTGCTTATGCATACTCCTTCATCTCTATTAAAGCTTAATTAGTAACATCATGTATGGAAGTCTTCTTATTAAGGAAAATTAGTCTATTCCTCAGTTTCCATATGTGCTGGAAGATTGTACTTAATAGAATAAATCTACAGAGTCGAATGAAGAACAAAGTTAAAATTTTGTGTTAAATCATTGCTTTGAAACTAATCACCTGATTCATTTTGCAGAGGTGCCAATTACCATATTTCTCTTGCCACACGACATTGGAATAATAAATGCTGGATACTTTCCTTACGATCGCCACATAATTGGATAGTTGCTTCAACTTGAAAGCCCTTGAAAAGGAAAGATGATCCTACTACGAGACCTTCTTGTGGAACTCTCCACCAGAATTGGCGTATCTTTAGGGCAGCGGGAAGTTTCCAGATTTTTTTGTAATGTATATATGCAGACATGTGTGGCTGGTTCAATCCATTCTTACTAAAATGGTAGCCTGACTTTACTTCATAGTTTCCACTTTTGGTATATTCCCATTCAATTCCATCTTCATCATGTGTTATGCTTGGTCTTATCCTTTTTATGTAGGGAATGTCATGTACATTGACCATAGCCTCTAGTTTTGATTCATCCTACTTCCTTTCAGATTCTAAGAAGAAATCAGCTACCTTTGTGTCCTCTAGTATTGATGGATTCAGAGGGTGAGCTGGTCTAGGTGGGTTTTCTGCAATCCAATTATCCTTCCAGGCCCTGATACTTCTGTCGTTTCTAATAATCCACTTACTTCCTGCTTTGATTAACTTAGCACCTTCCCATATTCCTTTCCATGCATGTGACGTATGAGAACCTGCACCTACATCCATAATAGTCTCCTTAGGAAAGTACTTAGCTGTGTACACTCTTGACAATAAAGATTGTGGATATTTAAAGATTCTCCAAGATTGTTTAGCAATCATGGCTCTACTGAAGTGTATTAGATCACGTATACCAAGGCCTCCCTCTTTTTTACTTTTTGTAATAGTCTCCTAAGAGGTTCAATGGATTTTGTGTTTGTCTTTGATTGTAGACCACCAAAACCTGCGGATACATTGCATTATCTGATTAAGGAGTTTCTTTGGTGTAAGAAAACATTACATGGCATAATTGGGAATTGCTGTAGCAACTGCCTTGATTAATATCTCTTTCCCTGCTAGAGAGAGTAGTCTTGAAGACCAACTTTCAATCTTACTTTGCACTCTTTGTTTAATGAAATCAAAACATGCACAGAGATTCTTACCAATAAGCTCAGGTAACCCTAGATACCTACCAAATCCACCATCATTTTTGACTGAAGTTATGGATTTAACCCTTTGCTGAATATCTGATGGGGTGTTCTTACCAAAGATTAGAGCAGCTTTGAAAAGTTTACCACCTGACCATAGATTTTACCATAATCATCCAGAGCTTGCTTGACTACTACACATTCTTCTTCAGTTGCCTTGCAAAAAAAAAGAGAATCGTCAGCAAAAAGTAGGTGTAATATAGCAGGTCCACTTCTACTAGCTTTGAATCCATGGATTTTACCTTTCCTCTGTAAATTATGTAATAAACCAGAAAGACCTTCGGCTCATAAAAAATATATATAGGGGGAAATGGAGTCTCCTTGCCTAATATCTCTATTAGGATTAATGTGACCAACATGACTACCATTCACCAAGACAAAGTATGAGGCTGTTTTAGTGCAGTTCATGACCAAAGTGACCCATTTTTCTGCAAAACCCAATGAGAATAACATATATTCAATGAACCCCCATTCTAACTTATCAAAAGCCTTGGCAATATCAATTTCAAAGCCACAAACTTATTCTTTCTATTCATGGTACACAAACTATGAGTAAGTTCATGAGCTATTAGTACATTGTCTGTGATTAATCTATTTGGAATAAAAGCAGATTGATTATCAGATAGATACCATGTAACCAAGGTTTTAACCTCTCTACCAAGATTTTAGTAATAAGCTTATAAACCACATTGCAGTGACTAATAGGTATGCAATTCTTAACCATTTTTAGGTTCTTTATCTTGGGAATAAGGCATATATGGGTCTTATTCAGCTCAGGGTTCAGATGACCAATATTAAAAAATTATGAGTAATGGTTCTCAGAATACTCTTACTCAAAACTTTCCAATGTTGTTGATAGAAGCTAGCAGAGAGCCCATCTGGGCTAGGTGCTTTGTCAGGTCCCATCATCTTCAAAGCTTGGTAAACCTCTTCTTCAATAACCATTTTAGTCAGATGATAGTTTGCCTCTTCAGAGACCTTAGGCACCACAGGACAAAGTCTCACTACAAGAAACAGGTCGATTTGCGAGGAAGGATTTACTCGCAAATTCC
>OVAN01001184.1:403-43896 GCA_900406275.1 Anastatica hierochuntica | reverse complement strand
ATGAGAGACATGATTGTATTAAGCATAAACAAAAGTAAATAGGGTTTCGAATACTTCTCGAATCGGAGAACAAAGAGGCTTCTTCTCCCTAGGTTACAAGTATCTCCAAGCTCTCTAAAAGTTTCTAAAAGTGCATTCTCATAAGGAAAACACGAGCTTAGGTCTTTTTGTTGTAATCTGGTTTGAAATAAGTTCGGTCTGGTTCTTCGTAAAATTGGTCCGTAGATCGGGATAGGGATCGATCGATTTAGAAAAAGATCGGTCTATCTGTTTCCAAATTCCTGGGTATTTTCCAGCTTTGCACGAACACTTCCTTCGACGCTTGAAATCCATCCAAAATGCATTCTTTTCGCACATTCAAGCTCGAATCCTGTAAAAACAGCAAAGAACACAAATCCGCGCCAAAACAATCTGAATACATACTAAAAACCCATAAATCTCGTGTAAAAACCTTAGTAAAAACCACTAAAATACTGACACATCAACATACTCAAGCACTTCGACGATAGGAGAAAACATCTCAACCGAACGCAATAATGTTTTATAGTGAGAACCCCAACGAGTGTTTCCTGGTCTTTAAAGAGAAATATCTTGATTCCACACTGTTCCAGTACTAATGTCACCACCAATAATACCTTGTAAGATTGATTTTCTGTATTTTTCTCTGATCATATCCTTTCTTTTGTATGAAGGTCCGACCACGATCAACATTAAAGAGATCATGTCAAAAAATCTCCAACATCAAAGTGCTCTTTTACAATTGCCACAACAACCAATTGAAGTTGATGTACGAAACAATGAACATAATAAGTTGATGTGTTTTCTTTCAAAACCAATTTCTTTAGCCCATTGAATTCACCTTTCTTATTATTTTTTCCATCATAACCTTGACCTCTCAGCTTCTTAATGCTCAATCCATATTTAGCGGGGAAAAAATATATAGTTGACTTCAGGGTTGCTGAAGATGTCTCACTCACATGCGTAATATTCATGAATCTTTCTTTGACTATTCCACATTTATCAACAAAACGAAACACTACTTTCATTTGTTTTTTATCAGAAACACCAGCAGATTCATCCACCAATAAACCGAGAACATCATGATCAATATCTTCAATAATTTTCTTGACTACTGCTTCTGCTAAACAATGTTCAATATCTTTTTGGATCTTCAGACACACCATCTGATTATTTCCAGGAGCATTTTCTAAAATTACTTTACTCACAGCTTCATTTTGTTTGCCACTATATTTTACGAGTTCAATAAAGTTTCCTCTATTAAAAGAATTATTTGTCTCATTGTGACCACGGAAAGCTAAACCTTGTTGTAATAGGAACACATATTTTCTGATTCAACCTAATATAATAGAAACGATTACTCTCAATCATAGTATGTGCATCCACTAGAAATTGTTTAAATAGCTTTCCCGCCATCAAAATAGTAGGAGACACATTAAGTCTATATTGTATACGAAATGCAAAACTCCTTCACCGTTATTGATGTTTTCTTTTAACTTGCAATATCAATAAAACCAATACCAATATCCAACTGAAGCATCTTCACCATTGAGAAACAATAACGAATACTAAAGTGTCAAGTAAACTTGAAGTAATTCACTTATTCATTGTAACACGCATGATTTGCTTTCAATAACTATTTCACATTCATCCATATTGGCACTAAAATTATTGGTGATTAATCCTAAAACCTTATCACTAGAAGGTACATTATGATCACGACCATCATAAGTCCTTGAAACGCCGAGCCTAATGCGTAATCCATTGTTATCTTGCTCTGAATCAATTATATCCCTCGCACACCTGAAAGCTTTGACATGACGATTAGGCCTACCTAGCACTTTTAGTAGAAAATGAAGAATCTCTACCTCAAGGTTATCACATGCGCCGTTTTTCGATAAGATGTTCTTGTTTCTTTCTCATATGAGAGTTTCAGATTCATCTTTTCCTATAACGCTCAAATGAAGTGTTAGCTGTAAGATGAGAAAAAAATAACACAATTATCAACAACACAAATTCTAAAACCCGAACATACATCGTCTATTACAAGAAAAATCTCCATAAATGTTATTAGCAAAGCTAGGTCTTAGGAGCACAAACTTACAATATCACAATTAACTGGTCTAAAGTTTTTAATCCCTAACGTGAAGGCCAAGTAATTTGTAGATTCTACACCAATTATAGCACACGTAAGTGGAGCTTAATATCTTATAGAACAAAAGTGAAAGATAACTATTTTCTGCCATCACTTTTTTCAGTGGCTGTGTAAAACAACATAAGACACTACGACCTAAAAATACAAAATTAGGTGATTTTATCAATGCAGAATCACGACCTTAAAACACTAAACCTTTTTTAGAAAAGAGAAAGAAACCAATTTAACTTACCAAATCATCTGATCTATATGACTTTCTCTTGTACACAAACTGAGTTCGAATAATCCTATATAATGATAAATTGTGTTTTTTCTCTTGCCATTTTAAATTAGGGGTTAATCACCTCCAAGAAACTTATCTTAAAGGAGAATATTTGTTTTAAAAAACTAAAATTCTTTAAATCATACTTCAAATTCCTTCAAGAAAAAAACTCATAGACTTGATTGATCGCTAGTGCATTATGAATGGAGCAAAAATTTCTATGATTTAATATTGTGTAATTAGTTATACGTCAAATAAATGTACATGGAAGAGATTCTGGTTTGTACAGAATTGATCGAGTAACATGAGTGAACCTATACGTTTTAACTTATAAGTATATCCTCTAAATTGTTTGACGGTTATTCATAGTACCATTAAAATATAGCATTGTTTTGTCTCCACATAAGAATATATACTAAATGATAGTAAACATAGCATTATCACTTTCTAAACGATGAAATACATATGTCAACTCAAACTGAAGAATTCAAAACCAAATACACTAAAAAACAACCATTCAGGAAACCTCTAAAAAGTCAATTATTGTCGACAAGACCTGTTGACTTATTGGAAATATGAATCAAAGAAAAAAAACTAAAAAGACTCCAACATACGTAAGCTAAGAAATAAATTCGAAAATGTACAAAACAAATTCCAAACTACTGATCCGGAACATCTTTAATTCGTATCCTCTTTCTTAGTGGAAACTGAACATCGGCAGGTGGAACATATTTCTATAAAAACAAAGAGTAATTTATTAAAACTAAACCGCGTCTAAGTCACTCAAGTGATACGAAGATGAATATACCAAGGGACGTGTTTTGAAATTAGCAATCAAATTTGTATCTATGAAAATTCTACTTCGCACTTTAAATTTCTCCATTTCATATTGTTTGAACGAACCCAAATCTTGAAGGCAACATTTTCTTCAACAAAACAGCTAGTGCAACAGGAAGAACACGAGTCTCCTCATCGGCTACTACTCATCAGTGGTTCTACCACCAAGAAGTTTCTTAGAAAGACTATCGATGAGAAGCAACTTAATCTGCAGATCGCCCCCATCGGAAACATGAAAAATTAGCCAATACTTAGCATAAAGAGATTATTGTCATGGAAATAATTTTCCAAAATCGAGTAAGAACGATATCAAAGTAAACAAACTTTGATTTTCTAAAAAATTCTAACCACGTTGGTAAAGTCACCACAAGTTTCACAATCAAAAAGAGGTGTACCATCCTCAAAAGTGGCTTCTAAATATGGATGAGTGATTTTATCACAATCCTTATAAATAATTTTTATCTTTTGACGCACTCTCCACAAAACAAACCACAACACATTGCTCTTTCTAGCAATAAGAACTAGCCGTCTTAACACTTTTATTAACTAAATCTTCGATAACAACACTATGATGTAAAACATTGGTGTGTACTTTGATGGAGGTAATAATTTTCCAAATCTTCGTTCTCACGTTAGAGACCATAAACTCTTGGTCGTAGTTGATTTTAGAGATACATGCAGCTTGTGTAATCTGAAAAATGTAAATGTTAAAAAAAATTCATTCACAAATAAACAGTAACTCGATGAGGATGTATACATGGTTTGAAATTTTTCGTCTTTAGGGGTGACTGGATCATACTCAGTCTGAGAAAAATTAAATGAGTAGAAACACTTATAGTCCCTATTATAAAAATAAGGAAAATACATTATTACCCATAAGTTAAAAAATACTACTCGATAAATGATTAAAAAATATCTCTTAATTATTTGGCTATAGCCAAACATAGAACATTAAAAAATTAAAGAACTCATTCGGTGTTCTGCATACTGAATCATTGAACTTGTATACTTTCTCCATAGTGTACACAACAAGTGCAAATCATTACACAACCGAACCAAGTTACTATGCAACATAAATGGTGAAATCAATTTTTTTTAAGATAAACAATACTCACAGATTATTACGTAGAATGAAGTCGACTTTTTCCATGTGACGTCCTCTGCATTAATGTCCACCAAAGAGCCACCACTTATAACATGACCCGTAATATCTATTAAAAAAATTTTAAACAGAGGTCAACAAACAATTTCTTATCATACCAACAATATGTCTCAACTGATGCCTAATAAAGTACAAAATAATTACCAAATAAAATTCTTATGTCCTTTTATAAGAGAGTATGTCTTAGAAATCATCATTATAAAGCTGAGAGATTTATGTTAGAGAGTTTTCCACTAGATTAATCTCTGTTTTTCATAGAGAAAAGAACCTTGAAATATAAAGTATCGGTCTTGTCATCCCTTTAGTATTTGACGACATTAAAATTGCATATAGATCGTCAATAACCTTCGACCAATATTTTTAAAAACTTGCTAACTTGGTCATCCTTGACAATTCCTTGTATGTAAGTTCCTTGACAAAAGGAAAAGATTAAAGAATTTTTAAAATAGTACATACAATTATTGTACGCAAAACTTAACTTAAGAATATCTTAATAAGAAAGTTGATTTATTATGTACAAGAAGAGGATATATGTAACAATTGTATGAAAATTGTTAATAATCGTGCACATATATATGTAGCAACATACTAGTATAATCATATAAACATGTAAGATAATAAATTCTATTTTTTTTAGTACAAATCAATTTATCATCATGACACTAATATTACATCAAGACCAAAGAAAATGAGAGTTTATGTAATTTTATTTCTATGTCGTGCAGGTTTTGTTTTGATTCATCACTTCTTTCTACCCAACATGGTGCCACTATCCTCACCAATAAGACGTCACTCAGAGTTTTATTTTTTAAAAACTAAGGTATGGAACCCATGGAACCGACAATACTCATATCCTGATTATGGTTGAAAAATATGGTTCAAATAATCGAGTAAGACATAGCTGAATAATAGCTTTCATTGATAATGTTAGAAATTAACTTAAATTAATGATTAAATTAGAAAGACACAAAAAATCATTATACCCCAAGTTTAAAAAAAAAACACAGTTAAAGAAGTTCATCATCATGGTCATCACAATCTTTTTGGTAACCACAACTTTCAAAGAATCAATAGCAACATACAAATCTCTACCCTAGCATGCACAATTAATACGCCAAGTTTCACTCTCGCTATCATTTGTGTCAGATTTGAATGTAGAACAATCATATGTTTTGTTACCACATACATTTCCTTTAGAGTTAGTAGATTTTTCTGAATCATAGTCTTGACAACCATAAACCACTACAAAATCCAATAAGTTTGGATTTGTTGTCTCGGCGGGACGTAGAAGTACAAAGACCAACTTTTTTAAAAAACACTAAAAATTAAATTTAAACACATGATCATTACATACCAATTCTATTTGATTCTAAATACCAAATACAAAATGGAGAAAAAACACCATATGTAAAATACTACTTAAAAAAGCGAGAAAGGTAATGACCATGATGAAAACATGGGAACAAACCTGAAAAGTGTAATATAAGAGAAGAATAGATTTACTTTTTTTCGAAATCTTACGTTAACAAAGAAACTGATGGGTAAAACACGATTTAGCTTCTAATGATAAATATCCAATTGATGCTTTAGCACGAACTAGCGACATGCATGATGATGAATCCCACACAAACTCAATCGGAACATGGTATGTATGGTCGCTTGTCACAGTAAAATAAACCAAACATGGAAGATAATAAGAAGTTTATTAATCCAAAAATCCTAAGAAATTGTTTAAGAAGTAGAAGAAAAAGGGTAAGAAGGAATAAATATAGGTATTTATAAAATGTAAATTAGGATTTAACGGTTAATCTCTGTTGTTTTTATTGGATTGAACACAAAATATAAATTCTAAACACATTATAGATTGTTATTATTATTTCTAAACATAACACTACATCTTTTTCTAGAGAATTCGCGAGATACTTGAAAACTGGTAAGAACAAACTTCACAAAAAATTATAACGGCCAAAAATCTAATGAATGATTCTAGAATTAACACCATTAGGCAGGATATTCAATATTTTAAACATAATAGATATAATTATGAGAGTGTTATGGACTGTCGAATAAATGACAATAGTTAAGGTTTAAAAGATAAATTTCATCGACCGAAACAAGTAATCTTACAATAGATTTGTTTTATAAATGAAAAAATTTTGTCTCGTGTAAGTTAAAATATTTTAGGATCTAATAAAAACTAAATTGAGAAATTTGTTTGAACAAGATAAAATCTGAATAGTTAAGTCGATTAAATCAAGCACAATTCTTATTATTTTTTGTTTCAGGGTAAGGAGGATTTATCAGGATCTCTTAATATTTGTGAAGAGTTGTAACCATCCAAACACCTTCAGTATGTAAAAAAGGAAACAATAACCTTTAATCATTTCGATTTTTGCAAACCTTAAAACACAAATAATTCTTTCATCTGAACATTTATTTAGCACATTTAAGAAAGATTAATTTACAGAAATACACTTAAAAGAAAAATAAATTTTACATTTACACCTGTCTTTTAATGGTTCTCAAATATACACTTCCTATTTGCACAAATAGGGTTTAAGGTTTAAGATTTAGTGATTACGGTTTATGGTTTAGCTATTAGGGTTTAAAGTTTAGGAATTATGGTTTAGGGTTTAGGGTTTAGGGTTTAACGTTTAGGGTTTCTTTTAGTATAGGGGTATAATGGTCTTTTTCATTAAAAAGGAGGTGTAAAAATAAAATTTTTTCAAGCAGAGATATTTTTGAAAAACAAACAATACAAAGGTGTATTTTTGTAAGTCTCCCTTTAAAAAATCGACATAATACATCTTTAGCAAACAACAACGAATGTGGGAAAGTTTCCCAGGTTTATAAATCTCACTTATTATAAATTTAGGGAAAATAACTAAATAGTTGACAAATTAAAATGCAGTTTTAAATATTGGATATATATCTAGTTTAATATTATAGTTTTGATATGTTATATGTGTTTATATATAAATTTAAGTGTATATATATAAACTTAGTTTAATATATATATATATAATCATGAATGAACATTAGGATGAACAAAATATCTGAATCCAAAAAAATCGAACTAGAACCAAATCGAAATTAGAGGCAGTACCAAACCAGAACATGTGTAAAATCTGAACGAATCTTAGATTTCTAAAACAAAAAAAATCAGAATCGAGCCGAGAATCGGGTATTCGAAATACAAATTATAATTTTATATGTAAACATACTATTTATATATTTTTTTAAATATTTTTAAGTAGCTTTTGTTTTTTATATAGTTTGGACACCTAAATTTGAATCAAAAGAGAATGGAACCAAATTTGTTCGAAATTCTAAAATATTTTGTGTGATTTCTAAAATCTTAGAACCGTAAAAAGAGAACTGAAAACACATGGCGAATCCAAACCAAATTTATATATAAATTATGTATTTAGGGAAAATAATATACAAGTTAATTTTTATTTATCAAATAAATAAATTATTTTAATTTACAATTATACTAATATCACTAATCAATTTTGTTTACAAAATATATATCTCACCATTTTCATATTTTTATCATTCAAATATTTATTCTATATGTATATTATTTTACTGCCATTCAACTATTTTTTCACAGTTTATTTCCCAAAAATTGTTCTTACTATGTAATTTGTAAGTTTTCCCTACGAACCGTAGTTCAACTGTACTGCAAACTAAATTGTTGTTACCATCCAAAACCATCACGAAAATGATAATAATACAATACCATTACGAATATAGCATATTAGTGATTCGAAAAGATGAGAAATGGCGCCAAAAATATATATAAATAGTGAATCCAAAAATAGTTCTCGCTTTTTTTTGCTTTTTATTTAAATTTATAAAATTTTCGTAAATAGGAGAATATAGTGAAAGGAGCCAAATTTCATTAAAATACAGAATAATTTAGAAATAAGATGAAAATATCAAAGACAGACTTACAAAAATACATTTTTGTATTGTCTGTTTTTCAAAAATACCCCTGTTTGAAATTTTTTTATTTTTACACCTCCCTTTTTAATGAAAAAGACCATCATACCTCTAGACTAAAAGAAACCCTAAACGTTAAACCTTAAATCCTAAACCTTAATTCCTAAACTTTAAATCCTAACAGCTAAACCCTACACCCTAATCACTAAACTTTAAACCCTAATATTTAAACCCTAAACCCTAAGCCTTAAACCCTAAGCCCTAAACCTTAAACCCTAACAGTTAAACCCTAAACCTTAAACTCTATTAGGATTTATTTTTTAAAAGATAAAAATGGCATTTTCGACTTTTGTGCAAATAAAAAATGTATATTTGAGAACTATTAAAAGATAGATATAAATGTAAAATTGTTTTTTTTTTTAAGTGTATTTCTGTAAATTAATGAATATCAAAAGGTATTGAGTGGTCAAAGAATGACGAAAAGATTAGGAAATTGGCTGCCAAAGTTTGTAATAATTGGATACAGAACAGAGGGGACACGCGTCGCTTTTTCGGACCATCTCCAATTATTCCACTTTCCTTGCACTTTTTTTTATTTAAAAATTTCAAAAACTATTAAAAATTTTAGCCGAAAGATTGCTAGTCTTCATCGACAATATGAGCAAAGGTAACTAATCAGATTCTAAATTAAGATTGCTGATTTTTTATTTTCGTATGATAAATGGTAAATATTTAGAATTTCTGAAAAAGAAAATTCATTTTAAAATTTTCAAAAATTTTGTTTTGAAATTTTCAAAATTTTATATTTGAAATTTAAAGATATTATTCTCCAAAAACAATATTTCAAATTTATTTTCAAAAATACTTATATTTTATATTGTAATCTTTATATTTATAATAACTAATTTAAATTCATTAAACATTTAAAAATAACTAACACATCTACAAAATTATCACAACAATATTAAATAATAAAAAGTTATACTAAAATATTAAAATTTTACATAGAATTACAAAATTAAATATTAAATTACAAAAAAATACCACATTATTACATAATTTACCTGTTTATTAGTGTTTTTGTAATATTTAAATTTATGTAATAGTTATGTATTTATGTAATCTTTTTATAGTTTTTTCTTTTAAATTTCTTTAATATAATATTGTTGATGTATAGATCTAGTTATAAAATATTTTTAGTCTTATTTGAAGTTTCTATTTAATTTTACGTGTAAAAATTACATTTATAAAAAATATTTGAAATATTATGAGATATAAACTATTTAATGATTAAAATGATAAACAACAAAAGTTTTAAAAAGAAAAATTATGATATATAATTGTAGGACACTAAAATGAAAATAAAAACTACGAAACTTTAAATTTGAAATTTTAAGAGCGAAACTTTATATTTAAAGTTTTAAAATTTGTTTTTGAAAAGTAAAAATCTTGATATTTGAAGATTTAGAGAGTTTTTAAAAAATGTTTTTATAGTAAATTGTTGTGTTTTAATGCAAATGATGTTGTTTTTAGTATAATATTAAAAATATGTTTTTAATATCATATAAAAAATGATACAAAGAGAAGTGAAAAAGTATCATATCAATAGATTTATTTTCTGAACACATCTGAATTTTACATTTTGGAAGTGCTTCGCAACTTGTATTTAGAGTTTTTAATTTTTTTAATCTCAAACATGCACCGTATGTGTATGTTTATTAATGTAGACCGTTCGTTCTTCCACGTCACAAGAAACACAAAAATATAAATAATAAAGATTAGAATTAAAAAGAAAAGAAGAAAAATAAAATGAAAGTGACGTGAGATCAGTCGCCGCCCAGTTCATCCCATCAAAAGCGTCCACTTGCCCTTTTGCTGTCTTCCTCTCTCGCTCTCTCTTTGCCTCTTCCTCCTATTTTTCCTCTCTTTTTGTTTGCTTTTCACGGTTTTTTTTTCTTAAAACATTTCATTTCATCATAGCATTACTTAGTAAATGTATAAAAATATTGACTTCTGGTGAGAGCACTATTTTAGTTATGTCTTTTTTATAACGAGGTTTTCTTATATTTTATCAGCCTAAAAGTAAGAATATAAAACCCCCTATAATGAAAAATATATTTTTTTGTATAAATATCTTGCCTTCACATAATTATTTTAATGTCAGTGCAGGATGTGTAATGTGTTAATACTAAAACTAGAAAATAGAAATCTATCATTAGCTAAATATGTATATATCCGACATTCTAATTGTTTTATATGATACGTGGTTTTGCATGTGGTTTCCTAATCAAAAATAATTATGTTTTAGCTTACAATATCTCGATCCTCGTGCTTCCTCTCTCTCATACATTTCCTCACTCGTCTCTCTCATCTTTGCCCTCTATATCTGTGTCATGTCCTCTCTCTTTCTTTCTCTCTCTGAAAACCCTAGAGAGGAGAGTCAAAAGACGAGAGCTTCCACTATTCCCAAAGTCGTGAAATAGCCAGTGATAATTTCTCTCTCTCACATCCATAAGACTTCACGAGTCCCAAAAGAAAGAAAGGAAAAACTCCTATTTCCAAAGATGAAGAACAATAACAACAAATCTTCGTCTTCTTCGAGTTATGATTCTTCTTTGTCTCCTTCTTCTACATCTTCTTCCCATCATAATTGGCTATCCTTCTCTCTCTCCAACAACAACTTCACCTCTTCCTCAAACCCTAATCATCTCTCTTCCTCCACATCAGACCATCCTCATCCTCACCCCTCTCATCTTTCTCTCTTTCAAGCTTTCTCCACAACTCCAGGTCCTCTCTCTCTCTCTCACTCAATCTAGTTTAGGGGTTTTGTATGAATTTAGACAGACCAACTTTGTGTTCCATTGCACCTAAAAGATCCTTACCCTTTATGGTTTAGTTAAAATTTTGCTTAATTAAATTTAGTAACTTACTTATTTAAATTCATTGCTTCTGTTCATCTTTTTCTGTTTTGTTTTGGATACGGAAATTAGTCAAATCTAATCTAATAAAATCATCCATAGTATAGATCTTGGTAAAAGAAATAATCTTATTAAAATACATATTTATTTCCTATAGAATCTTTCACTAGATACTGTCTCCTCTAAATTAAAACAATAATTACCTCTATACCCTTGAACACGTTTCAGTCCAACGACAAGACAAATCACCGGGAGTTTCCACCGGCGATGCCACGGCGGCTCTTTCCATTTACCCCGGTGGTCCTAAACTCGAGAACTTCCTCGGCGTTAGAGCCACAACGTCGAAAACGACAAGACCCGTGCAACAAGTGCACTCTCTCGGCGGCGTTGTCTTCTCTTCCGATCTGCAGCCACAGCATCCTCCTCCGTCAGCCGCCGAGGTCTACGACTCTGAACTTAAATCTATAGCCGCTAGCTTCCTGGGAAACTATTCCGGTGGAAACTCATCGGAAGTCCCTAGTAAACATAAGCAACAACATAACCCTCTAGTTGCTTCAGAAGTTTCGCCCACTCCTAAGAAGAATGTAGAGAGTTTTGGACAACGTACTTCGATTTATAGAGGTGTCACAAGGTGCGTTTAATAAATCAATAGTCCACAATACTATAAATAATTAAAATAACGCGACATTTTTGATACGTAAATTTGTAAATAACTTAACAGACATAGATGGACTGGAAGATACGAAGCTCATCTATGGGATAATAGTTGCCGAAGAGAAGGCCAAAGCAGGAAAGGGAGACAAGGTACAGTTTTGCCTAAAATGCACAGCTTCATGCGCTTTTTAGTGGTATCCACACTATAATGCGCTTCTACTTTTTCACTTTTATTTTTACTTATGAGGTCACCTCCAAAATCTAATGTCGCTTTTTTGTTTGTGTTTTGGCTCTGTGACTTGAAATCATTACCCAACCGTGGACAATCTTACATCATTATGATTTTTAATTGTTGTGCAGTTTATTTAGGTAAGTTCCATTAAATTCTCCTTGAACAATTTTTGTCATTTTCAATTTTTTTCCCCTTCTGAAACGTTATCATTCTCCTTCAAATTTAAATTTGAATTATTTTTTATATAGTTTTGAAAACATACTATTTTGTTATGTTCAGGTGGTTACGACAAGGAAGATAAAGCAGCTAGAGCTTACGACCTTGCAGCTCTTAAGTATTGGGGTCCAACAACGACCACTAACTTCCCGGTAATTAGTGCCTTGATTTTGAATAAATTTATAGCAATTTTTACAAAAATATTAACTTGTAATTCTTGGAGTAATTAAACTTGTTGTTATTAGATATCGAATTACGAATCTGAACTTGAAGAGATGAAACACATGACTCGACAAGAGTTCGTTGCTTCTCTTAGACGGTAACAATTTAATCTGAGAACATTTTTATTTTATTTGTTGCAACAATAGAAAATGTGTTTTTTTTAATTTAAAAAAATACAATTTTTTTGTTTACCGTAGGAAAAGCAGTGGATTCTCTAGAGGTGCCTCCATGTATAGAGGTGTCACTAGGTCTGTTTACACTCTGATCTGTAGATTTTTGTTCTTCAAGTTTATTTAGTTTAATGAAAAAAATCTAATTGATGTTATGTTCCCAACAAAATGTTTGTAACTTTATTACGATAATGCAGACATCATCAGCATGGTAGATGGCAGGCACGAATTGGTAGAGTTGCAGGCAATAAAGACCTTTATCTTGGCACATTTAGTGAGTGTAGTTTCAATATAATCTCGTTTTAGAATGTGTTATAACCAATGATTTAACGCACACTACTTGAATATTTAACTTAAAGGTACTCAAGAGGAAGCTGCTGAAGCATACGATATAGCCGCAATCAAATTCCGTGGTCTAAACGCTGTCACCAATTTCGACATAAGCCGATATGATGTCAAATCGATTGCTAGCTGCAATCTCCCTGTTGGCGGACTAATGCCTAAACCTTTGCCGCCAACTGCAACCGTTGACAAAGCTGTTGATCTATCAACATCTGACACCCCGTCTCTAGCTACATCGTCGCTCACCTTCAATGTGGCAACACCAGTCCATGACCATGTAGGGGGAACTTTTTTCCACACTGGAATACCGATCAAACAAGACCCGGCTGATCATTATTGGTCGAACGTTTTTGGACTCCAGGCAAACCCGAAAGCAGAGATCCGACCAATGGCAACCTACGCTTCGGATCTTAACAACACCTCAACAGGTTTTACTATAATGCCGGTGATGCAAGAAGGAGAAAACAACTTTGGTGGTAATTTTATTGGGTCTGAAGGGTATAACAATCATTCGGCGGCATCGACCACGGTCTCAGCAATTCCGCTGCCCTCGACAACGACAATAGGTATTGGTAACGAAGGGTATGGTGGGGACGTAAACTGGATGAATGACATGTCAAGTTCTTACCCAACTGCAAAGTCAAGTATATCTGTCTTGCAGACACCGGTTTTTGGGTTGGAATGAGAGCTTAGTGTGAACGAAAAAGAAGAGGCTATAGGAAAAGAAAAAGTCTCTTTGAAATCAGATATTTCTTAGACTAAATTTAGTGAGGTTTTTTAATAATATTTTTAGAAAAGTTTTTCACTTTTTTGTTTGTCTAGTGACCAAGAATTTAGCGGGATCTGACAGTACTAACTCTTTATGTTTAATGGCATTATGGGTTCCTTTTTTTCCTTCTGAACTTCTCTTTTACCTTTTTTCTGATTGGAAAATTTGAATGGTTGAAGATTGAATCTATTATGTGAATAAATCAGAAATAAAATACCATCTTGGTGGATTACTTAGAGCACCCCATTGAGAGAGAGTTATGGAGGTTCACACACAAACCAATAAAAAAAAATTGTTAAACCCAATGAACCGTCTCGTTTAGTCTCGTCGTGGTGAATCCGAGTCTTGACAGTTTCGCCACATGGCGTGGCGCGAGTGGTCCGATTTTTTTTTTAAAATTCTTTTTTTAAAAAAAAAAAAAATGAAAAATCACATTTTTGGTGAATAGGGATTTACTAATGGAGATGGTCTTATGGTCTTATAGTCTGTGTGGCATGTTGCGTCATCTGTTATATTTCTCTGAAAATATAATATTTACTAAATTGGTGAAATCTCTTCTCCTGAGCATATATATCACGAGATACATAGTTGCTGGGATTTTTCTACCATCCAATTTCACCTGAATAAACTCATAATTCGTGGCACAAACTTTAAATTCATTCAATTGTGAAATTTTTAGTTTGTTTCTTCCTTAGTAGTCTATCATTCACGAGTTTATGTGAAAGAAGAAACTAGAACAGAGTCGTATATCATTCCTATTTTTAGCTACTTTTCCATAATGTCCAACATATTTTTGACAAATAACATAATTAGAAAGCAGGTACTTACTCTGAAATAAAATATCAAATTTCAGTAGTATTTTCTTCCCCATCGTTTACGAAACGAAAAAAAGGAAAAAAAAGAAAGAAAATGCGTTTTCTAAAAACCCTAGATCTGAGATCCGACCATCCATGGCCACCATCTCTGCCGGCGAACTACCAGACCCTCCGGAGCCGCCGGACCCACCTCCTCTCCGCCCCATTGTCTCCGTCCCTGAGGTCATACCACCTCCGTCGGCAGAAGTCCTCTTCTTGGCAATGGTGGTTTACGGAGGAGCTCAACCTCAGTTACTAGTCTCTTCTCCAGCAAGCTCACAGAGATCGTTCCTTTATGCCTTTAAGATGTCGGGCTCCTCCTATGTGGAGACGGCTTCGAGCTTTTCGCCTCCCTTAGCCTCCTTTACTGAGGAAGCTAACTCAGCCATGGTGACCGGAGCCAGAGGCTTTCCTTCTCGCCGAAGTCGATTTCATCTCTGATCCGCTCTTGTCGAATATAGATATGAAACAATTAGACATTGGAGGTTGGGTGGTGATGGTGCTCGGCGCCGCCACTCCCTTGACATTGCATGTCGTAGCTCCGTCGCTTGCGCCCCCTCTGGTTCACCTTCTCACAGCTCAACTGTCATGGATCTTCTCCTCTCTAGCGGATTCATGATATACTCCGGCTCTAGTAGCCGTGATTTTCTCTAGGTTACATCTCATTTGCCCCGATTTATTCGATCAGAGATACGATTAAGTCATTGCTTCAGATCTGCTACCTATCTCTGCCGACAATATAAGCTCCTTAGGCGCAGGTGCTCACCTTTTCTCCCCACTGGAGAATCAACGAGATCTACCGTGGATCTGACCTTTCCACTCCATATGGCGTCGCTTCTGATCAAGATAACTTCTTCTCCGGTGCGGGAAGTTGGAGGTTTGACAGGTTCAGATCCGGACTCTTACGCCCATCATTTTCCTCGGCCGGCACCGGATCCTGTTGGCCTTCACCCGCAATGGTTTCCGCATCCGGCGACACTCTCTTACCGGCGTTCAATGTCACAACTTAAATTTGGCCAAGAAATGAGTGGTCCAGTAGTTGGGCCTAATATTATGGAGTTTACTTCCTCCTTAATGGAGATGCTAGAGTTAAACCTCAAAACTCATTCAAGTGAAGTTGTTAAAGTGGACTTTTATTCCTCCTGTGTGGAGATTTTAGTAATGTCCTTTGATATCATTGTGGAGAAATTTAATCAAAGGACATATCAAACAAGAATTTTCAATTTAATGGAGCGATTCAAGCTATTCTTCAAAATCCATTCTAATGAATTTTTTAAGATAGACATGTATTCCTCCTGTATGGAGAAATTATCAATGGCTTATATTATTATTGTGGAGAAATTTATTCAAGAGAAATCTTCCATTATGGAAAGAATAAATTTAGATTTAAAGTGTTTATCATGTGAAAATGAATTCAATCCCAAGATTAATTACTCTATGATAGGTCTGGCGGGATTCCAGAACCCACCCAGTCCGATCGAATGAGGATATTATCATGGAATTGTCAAGGGGTGGGGGCTAAAGCTACAACCCGCCGACTGGAAGAGATGTGCCGGTTATACTCTCTAGGTTTTTTATTTCTTTCGGAAACTAAGAACAATCGAATGATCCTACAAGATCTCCCAATCTCACTTGGGTTTGATAGTTTGCTCACGGTGGAGCCAGTCGACTTGAGTGGAGGTCTTGCTTTATTGTACTCAAAGGATTTTCCGGTTACTGTCTTGTTTATGTCAAATCGTTTGATTGATATTGAAACAATTATTGATGGTAATCGAGTTTATTTGTCTTTCGTATATGGTGATCCAGTGATCGAATACCGAGAATATGTTTGGGAAAAATTAACCCGTATTGCAACTAACCGATTTGGAGCTTGGTTTACTATTGGAGATTTCAACGAAATAACGGGTAATCACGAAAACGGGGCGAAAAAAAAAGATCAGAAGCATCCTTTCTTCCCTTCCGTGAAATGATACATTGTTATGGTTTAATAGAATTCCTCCACAAGGGTAATTATATGTCATGGGCAGGGAAACGTCAAAATGAAATGGTAAAATGCATACTTGACAGAGCTATGGAAAATGAAGATTGACATAATCTATTCCCCCACACAAATGTAGAATATCTTAAAATGTGGGGTTCGAACCATAGACCCCTAGTTGCAAGAATCCAAAAATTTCCCCAAAAATTTGGGAGAACATTTATGTTCGACAAGCGTTGTATTGGTAAACCGGGATTGAAAGATGCCATTTTAAATGGTTGGGGAATCTCTCACCCAGAGAATCGGCGCTCCCTTTCACAAAGAATTTAATCTTGTCGAAACGCAATCTCAATTTGGAAAAAGAGTGCCAAATCTAACACCGAGAAAATTATTGAAGATCTTAAAGATCGCATCGATCAGTGTCAACCAGATGAAAACACAACATATGAGGAGCTGAAAGAGTTGAAGTCAAGCCTCTGCAAGGCCTTTTTGGAGGAGGAAATATTCTGGAAGCAGAAGAGCAAAGTTCATTGGCTAAAAGAAGGAGATAGAAATACAAGTTTTTTCCATGCTTCAACTAAACAAAGGAGGGCCCGAAATCGTATTTTGGGCCTAAAAAATTCAGTTGGAGTTTGGGTAGACAATGAGTCAGCGGTAGAGAAAGTTGCGGGGGATTACTTTAGGGAGATGTTTACATCCACGGGATTGAGAGATATCGACCGAGCACTCCGAGAAGTTCCCCAGATGGTCTCAGATAAGATGAATGATACACTAATAAAAGAGTTCGCAGATATGGAAGTTAAAAAGGCATTATTCTCAATCAAGCCAGGAAAAGCCCCTAGGCCGGATGGAATGACTGCCCTCTTTTACCAGCAGTTCTGGGATATTGTCGGAAAAGATCTCATAGATATGATGAAAAGCTTTTACGAAACAGGCCAATTTGATAAGAAACTGAATGAGACGAATATCTGCCTGATTCCAAAGACTGAAAGACCAAAGGAGATGTCTGGGTTCAGACCTATAAGCTTATGTAATGTGAGCTATAAGGTTATCTCCAAGATTTTAAGTCGTCGTCTAAAGGGACTCCTTCCAGAGCTTATTTCTAAGATACAATCCGCCTTTGTGGCAGGTAGATTAATAACTGATAATATCCTAATCGCTCAAAAGAACTTCCATGCCCTAAGATCTAACCCAGCCTGCTGGAAAAAATGCATGGCTATCAAAACAGATATGAGCAAGGCGTACGATAGAGTAGAGTGGGACTTTCTACGTGGCCTTATGCTGAAAATGGGCTTTGCTCCCATATGGGTCGATTGGGTCATGTGTTGTATTTCCTCTGTCTCGTACCGCATCCTCCTAAATGGAGTGCCACGTGGTCATATAGTACCGACTCGAGGGATTAGACAAGAGGATCCTATCTCTCCGTATATGTTCATCCTATGTACAGAAGCGCTAGTAGCACAACTGCGTGATGCAGAATGGTATAAAAGAATCCAGGGGCTGCAGATCTCACGTGCAAGCCCTCCCGTTACTCATCTCTTATTCGCAGACGATAGCTTATTCTTCTGCAAAGCGGATGAGGCTCAAAGTAAGGAGATTATAGAGATTATCCGCCTATATGGCGACGCAGCAGGCCAAAAAATTAATCTGGCCAGGTCTTCAGTAATGTTTGGGAACGACGTTCCAGCTAGCACAAGAATGATGATAAAAACAACATTGGGAATCCTCCAAGAAGGAGGAATGGGGACCTACTTGGGGCTCCCTAAAAATATATGTGGTTCTAAGGCTCAAGTATTCGCCTCTGTGCGAGACCATATGCAGAGTCGAATCAATTCATGGTCGGCTAAATTCCTCTCCAAAGGAGGGAAAGAGGTGTTGATTAAATCAGTTACACAAGCTCTTCCGACATATGTAATGTCATGTTTTTTGCTCCCTAAAACAATATGTTCTAAACTCAGTAGTGCAATCGCTAAGTTTTGGTGGAGTTCAAAGGAGGACAGTCGAGGGATACACTGGTTGGTGTGGGAAAAATTTTGCAAACAATTGGCGGATGGAGGGTTGGGTTTTAGAACATTCGAAGAGTTCAACCTAGCTCTGCTAGCGAAACAATTATGTAGGCTAATTCGATATCCCAACTCTCTTTTAAGCAGAATCCTGAGGGGAAGATATTTCAAATATTGTAATCCGTTAAAAGTCCAGAAATCGAATCGGCCGTCGTATGGCTGGAGGAGCATTTTGGCTTCAAAACCTCTCTTACTCTCAGGCCTTCGAAGAAACATTGGGTCGGGGATGGATACGAATGTGTGGAATGAACCATGGGTCCCCGATAATCTGGCCAGACCTCCAAAGAGTCTTAATGCCGAGAAAGATCCTCACTTGTATGTGAATGCCCTTATCGACCCTGAAACGAAACTAGGCCTGGGCGTTCGGTTCTTTGGTTCGGTTTGGGTCGGTTCTTTCGGTTCTTGGGTATTTCGGGTCTTGAAATTTTGGAACCGTTTAGGAACTGAACATTGTTCGGTTCAGTTCGGTTCGGTTCCGGTCGGGTCCGGGTATTTCGGGTCTTAAAATTTTGGAACCGAGAAAGAACCGAAAAAAGTTCGGTTCCAATTCGGTTCCGGTTCCTACCCGAACCGAACCGAGAACCGATTACATTTATCTTGTTACAACATGTTTTAAGTTGATTATCTGAGTTGAAACCAAAAGTATCGAAACAAAAAGATTAAAAAAGCAAATGACAAAGGGCAAACTACATAATGCAAACTCCAAATTACAAAAATTAAAGTGCAAACTCAAGTTAAAGAATCAAGTTCAAAGTTCAAACTTACAAGTTCAAGTCTATAAACTACAAGTGCAACTTAAGAAAGAGATGAAGACACTAAAACATTGCACCATCTGACAGAGACAACAAACCAAAGAATACAACAACAAACCATCTCCGAGAACTATCCATCAAGCATCTGTGAATTGCAGACCAAACCAAAAATTGAGTTAGGATTTAAGATGTAAAAGTAAAAGTTTAAAAGTTAAAACCAACAAATGAATAATGACTAATGAGTAATGAGAATTGAAATTAGTGAATTGAGAAGTTGGAACATTAGAGACCAAAATGTGAAAAGTTAAATGATTCAAGCAAACATGTACCTGGCCTGACCTGAATAATGATTCCTGACATAGAGTTTAGTGATGGAAAGCACTGCTAAACTCTGAACAAGAAGCAGAAAAATACAAGGTCAAATTTTTTTAACTTGAACTAAATACTAAAGCTAAAATCAAAATTCAGAATTGACAAATCAAAGTACCTCTTTCAATTTGATCTTGTATCTCAATTTCTTGAAGGATTTGTTGAGTTGTTGTTTCTCCTCCTCTTTCTTTCATCTGAATAGAACTTTTGAGCCATTGCTCCGTGCACATAAGAACTTCAATAGTGAAATGGGTTAGACAACTTTTATAAGGGTCAAGCACACGACCACTTGTGCTAAAAGCTGATTCTGATGCAACTGAGGAAACCTGCATAGCAAACACATCTCTAGCAATGGCAACCAAAGTAGGGTACTTACCAGAATTCAATTTCCACCATGACAATATGTCAAAATTTGTTCCAACAATCAAATTCGGGTTCAGTACACTTTCCTTCAAGTATAGTTCCAGTTCAGTACTTGTCTCTTGGAGGCCTTTTTCAGTTACCATCTTCTGGTAGAGAGAATCCATCCTCTCATACCCTACACAATCATCATCCAATTCAATTCCTCGGTCTCGCTCTGTACTATGGGAAGATGTCCCTGTTGATTGACTTTGAGAGAAGCCACTACTTCCTACTGCCTCTACTCTACCAGATGCATATTCCTCAAACAATCTCTATAAAATAGCATTTACAGATGCAATAAGTTGTACACATTCTGGAGAACCCTTTCCATAAAGCTCTTCAAAGCAGAGTGTAGCAAAACACATCTTGTTTGTTGGATCTAATACACTAGCAATTATGAGTAACTTGTTGATCTGCTTTAAACTTTCCCAATACTTGTCAAATTTTGCTCTCATTGCTTCAGTCTTGTCTCTCATAGTTGCATCACTATCTCTGGCCAGTAGCTTCAAATTTCTTTCAATTGTAACAATTTCTGTATAACACCTATGTGCATTAACAGATTCAGATGTTGAAACAACCATAGTTGAGTGATAAAAGATCCTCAGAAACTTCACCAAATGATCAACTGCTTCCCAATCAGAATTTGATGGTGGTCCAATCCTTTTTTTCCCATCCACTTTCTCATTAAACCAGTTACAATACATTCTATCTTCTGTTTCCATCTTATCAAATGCAATCCTGAACTTCAAACCTCTACTTAACATCAAGTAAGTTGAATTCCACCGTGTCTTAACATCTAAGGGTAAGCTCCCTCTACTTATCCTACCACTATCTACCCGCAATTCAAATGATTTTATTCTCTCTGTGGATGATCTCATATAAGTGATTCCATTGCGAATGGCTTCTACGCTAGAATCAACCTCTTTCAAACCATCCTTCACAACTAAATTAAGTATGTGAGCAGCACATCTCATGTGCAAAAACTCACCACCTAAAACCATTGAATCACTACCTAAACCTTTGAATTTTTCCTGAAACCTTCTAAGTGCTGAGCTATTAGCTGTAGCATTATCTAAAATGGTTGTGAATACCTTATTAATCTTCCAATCGGCTAGGCATTCAAGAAGAACAGCTGCAATGGTTTTGCCTTTATGATCTGCAACATTTTTGAAGCCAATAATGATCTTCCTTAGGCGCCAATTTGAATCTATCCAGTGAGATGTAATTACCATGTAGCTAGCTCCAGTTGGTTGAGCAGTCCATATGTCTGTTGTAAGTGAAACCCTTGTATTGCCAATCAGTTTCCTCATCTCTTCTTTCTTCTTCACAAACATCTGGACAATATCTCTTGTAGCAGTCCTTCTGGAGTGTGGCTTGTACAACTTCACTTTATTGCAGAATTGCCTCCATGCCAAGCTTTCGATGAAAGACAATGGCAGCTGAGCTAATACAACTAGCTCATTAGAAGCATCTCTGAATACTGCTTCTGTCACTCTTCCATATGTAAGAGCACTATCATCTGCTTCACCTCCAATCTTCAGCTTGTTCTGCTTTTCAGACTCCAAGATTTCCAAGTACTTCTGACATGATTTCAGATGCTTTGACAGATTGGAGGTTCCAGAAGTTGTAGGACAAGCCATTTCTCTTCCTTAGTGTTTACAGTTGCATCTTTTTAGATCCTTTTGCTTTTTATAATGGTCCCAGACCCATGACCTTTCTGGTATTTGCTTTCTCTTGGCTTTACTTGCTCCTCCTGGACCCTGAGAGTCCTTCCTTTTGTTCACATTTGTTGCATCTTCTTCTTCGTGTATCTATGGTTCTTCTTCATTCATGTCAATATCAGCCGGTATAGGAGGGTATGTTGCAGATTCCATCTGTTAGATTTTGATCCACACAAGACATTAGGCACAAAGTTTAAACATAGACACAGATTCAGATGAAATCAAGGAGTCCTAAAATAGACATAGACACAAGACATTAGGCATATCATCGAGGATTTGAGACTAGTGTTAGTGAGTTCCTACTCGACTATGTTAGATTGAGACCTAAAATCAGATGAAATCAACGATTCCTAAGAGATTTGCAAACCAGAAAGTCGAAGATACTTGATGAGAACCATAGAAGAATGTTGTTACCTGAGAAAGAGAATACGAAGATTGGGAGCTTCGTTGTTCCAGGTTTGCTATCAAGAAGAGGACAGGATGATTCTTGGTGAATCAATCACAGAATCTCGAAGACGAGAGAGATGAGACGATGAATCTAATCACAAAATCACAGAGTCTTCGAGAGGAGAGAGAGACGATGAATCTAATTTTGAGAATTGGGGATTAGGGTTAAGAAGTTTGGGTCTAAGTGTGAATATGTTCAGGTTCTTTCGGGTCCAATTCGGTTCTCGGTTCCTACCCGAACCGAACCGAGAACCGATAACATTTTGCGCAGGAACCGTTCGGGTATTAGGCTGGACCCGAAACGGAACCGAATCCCATTTTTCGGTTCGGTTCGGTTCAGTTCTTTCGGGTCCGGTTCTTATGCCCAGGCCTAAACGAAACAGTGGAGACAGGAGCGATTAAAGAAGTTATTTACCCAGGATGATATCCATCATATTTTAGGAATTCGACCTTCAAAGTCGTTCTCTAGAGATGGGTATAGTTGGTCCTTCACCTCTTCAGGAAACAATACCGTAAGATCATAATACTGGGCTGTGAGAGATATATCTCGTGCTTGTGATCACCCTGCTCAGGGACCTACAGTGACCTCACTTATGGCACAAGCATGGAAATTAAAAACCACACGTAAGATAAAGCACTATGTGTGGCAATGTTTATCAGGATGTCTGGCTACATGCCAAATGTTACACTATCGACATATTAGTAAAGAGAAGGGGTGCCCGGTTTGTGGTAACGCGGAAGAATCAATTAACCATATGTTATTTGAATGTCCACCGGCGCGGCAAGTCTGGGCATTGGCTCCTATTCCCTCTACTCCATCCCTCTTTCCTCGTAATTCCCTATATGGAAATTTTAATTTCTTATTTTGGGAAGCGAAGAAAGTAGGAACTTCTGAGGCGAACTTGCATGCTTTTCCATGGATATTATGGTTCATCTGGAAAGCTAGAAATAAGTTTATTTTTGAGAATTCTCGGGAATCGGCTCAGAGAATTTTGGACCATGCTACCGATGAAGCAAGTTTCTGGACTTCAGCGCACGAGACACTTGGGGTCCAGTGCGGAGAATTTGGAATCAAGTCTCATGGAGCCTCTGGCGTCAAGTGAGAAAGTGTGTCAGATAGATGGTTCATGGAGTAAGAACTCACCCTACAGTGGGTACAGATAGGCAAGGTTCGAAGGAGGTGGCCTATGTCAGGTGGGTTTAAGAAGTGCACTTGCCAATCTATCCCCTCTGCATGCTGAATTTGAGGCTCTGATGTGGGCGATGGAGTCGTTGGTTTCAATCTCGCGAGTAGATTATTCTTTTGCGACGGACTGCATGCAACTGATTTCGTTAGTGAGCCATCCAGAGGATTGATCTTTGTTTGCTTCGGAGCTTGAAGATTTTAAAGTCTTGAAGTCTTTTTTTTCCAGTTTTTAATATCTTCTATATTTCTCGTGTTGTAAACACCATCGCAGACAGCCTAGCCAAAAAGGCAAGGGCAAAAAACTCTCTTTATTCTCATGTAAGAACCACGGTTGCACTGTAACCTCTAGCGGAAGGCACTTAACCGAAATCTTATTAAATGAGTTAGTTGAAAAAAAAAATAATCAAATTTCAGTAGTTTCCGTTTGTACAACTGAGCATACGAATCTCAAATATCAAATTTCAGGAGTTTATCTTTGTAGTACTAATTAATAACATACTGATTTGACTCATATTTTATGTGTAACATACATTATCTAACATGTTTTAATCTGACGGGCCAAGTCAACTAATCTTAAGCCCAATTTTTTGGATCTCCGCCCATAATTTATTTGGATCGATATGGTCTGCTGCACAATGCAAACATTCTTAACGTCCGACATCACAATCACTTGGAAATAAGGTCGCTTTCTAACAAAATGAAGACACATTTAGCATATTCTTATTCTTATAGTAACTCTCTCTTTTGGTCAACAATAAAACTTACTAATTTGGATTAACTTGGTGTAGTGAAATATGAATATATTATGTGAATGTTTACGAAATTTGACCTATAAACTAATTAAATACAAACAAAATTCTTCTAGCTATGTTTTTGATATATTTGTTTATCGTCCTCTTTCTTTACATAAATTCTTTTTGATAACCATGTTAAGACTTTGTTACCGTGTTTTATTTTATTTTTGAGAATGATTACAAAACAAATTACTAGCAAAAAAAAAAAAAAAACTAAACAGCAATGAAATACAAAAAAGCCCCAACAAAGGAGAATGAAATATTTAGTGCCTAGACAACAACCTTACAAAGTGAGATTACTCTCTAGATGCTAAGAGTGATGAGCTGCTCGACAAAAGTCGTCGAGTCGTGCTAATATAACTTATTGTGAGCTACAGAGAAATGACCCAGCTTAACCTACTTAATTCGTACAATTTTGTTGATGTTTTAACTTTGCTAACAAGAAATCCCATCCAAACGACCACAAACTACATTTGAAGCCTAGAAGGATGCACAAGAAACGAAAAAATCCACCAGATCAAAACTGCATGTCCCCAACAAAGGATCAACCTTGTGCCTCGACTGCGTATATCTAGCCAGGATCTTTGCGGCATGAATAACTAGTCAACATCACTACACGAACACTGAATTCTTCCAAAGAGGATACATGCAATTCGAGAGGGACGCTGCTAACGTTGTCATCTAGTAGTTGTTCCACTGGCCAAACAGAAAAGATCCCAACACTCAAGACACTATACAAAGCTCTTATTTAGCGAGAGAAGTTGCAATTGAGAGCCAAATTGTCAGACCTACACGATAGAGTAAAGAAAACATTGTCCAAAAGTTGCCACCTTTGAAGCTAATTACCCAACGATTGTCATAATTTCTTTTTCCAAAGACTTTCTTTAAATCCAATAAAACTATCTATCAAATAAATCAAAATGAGGTTTTCCATGGTTTATATTAGTTATTACAATGAATTTTTGATGAATCGTCGTAAATCACCTATGAAATTACGACTTATATGAAATCCTTGACCCTAAATCCTAAAACATCAAATCAAAACACAACATATTTAGTTTTTAAAAATAATTATTATTTAGAATGAATTAACAAAGAATCGTACTGATGCACTCTTAAGAGGGAGGTTTTTAGTTCTTTTTTGCTTTTGGGAGGTTTTTGGTCACTGAATTTGCTTAAACAAAAAATATGAATTTTTTGTGATGATTTTTGTTTATGGATTCAGGAAAGATGGTGATGAATTCGATGGGTTTGTGAGATTATGTATAGAAGTATCTTTAAATCTAGAGAATGAACTCTTTTGTGATCTTAAAGACAAAATTGCGGTAGAGAATGAACTCTGTAGCAATCAATGTTCAATGATGAAAAAGGGATTCACAGTTTCTTTGTGAAGATAGATTTTTCTAAAACGATGAATGAATCATAAAAGTCAAGTAGAAACTAATCTAGGGGTTGGCGAAATTCTAACCTAAAAATGAGACCAATATTTCGCCAAGCCCAAACCAAAAATTAAACCCAAATTAACTTAAAATAAACCCCTTAAAATTGCAAAACCAAACCCAAAATAAACCATAATTTAATTAAAATCTAAGTCTAAAAATCCAATAAGAAAACCGAAAAATTGAACGTCTTGATCAATTCCTGGTTTAGCTCTAGATCTGTTTTCGAAATTGGTCGAGTGAAAACCAATGCCCAAATTCGGTTCTATAGCTTCCTGGACTGAGATCTCGTAATTGGACCCTTAGACAAAATGATGGAATCTTGCTCTTGAACTGAAATCGTCTCTTCTCCATCTTCTGACTCATCATCACTTGGGCTTAAGTCCATTCCAGCTCCATGTTCAATCCATGTTGCATCATCCCCTCCTCCTTTAAAAAGATTTATCCTCAAATCAGCTCCATCTGCAGAGAAAGGAATCAAGTCAGCAACATTGAAGGTTGAACTCACATTATACTTACCTTGAAGGTCGATCTTGTATGCGTTGTTACTGATGCGTTCTAGCACTTTGAAAGGACCATCTGTCCGCTTATTCAGCTTGGACTTTCTTTCTTCCGGAAATCTGTCATTCCACAAACGAATCAGCACCAAGTCTCCACAGCGTAGGATGCATTGTTGAATTCAATGTTTTTTTGACCTGTTCATGCAAAGAAACAACATACTCGGCCTTGGCTTTTTCATCAAGGTTTGTTCATTCAGAGGTAAAGGCAATAGATCCAATGGAGTCAAAGAACTAAATCCATATACAATCTGAAATGGTGAAAACTTTGTGGTTCTATTAACCGAATTATTATAAGCAAAATTTATATGAGACAAACAATCTTCCCAAGGCTTAATGTTTTCCCCAACTATAGTACGCAAAAGAGTAAACAAAGATCTATTAACTACTTCAATTTGCCCATCAGTTTGAGGGTGACAAGTAGTAGAAAACAACAACTTAGTCCCTAATCTAGACCACAAAGTCTTCCAAAAATAAGTAAGAAACTTAGCATCTCTATCAGAAACAATGGTTCTATGCCTTCCATGCAATCGTACTACATTATGAAAGAACAAATGAGCAACATTCACAGCACTATCAGTCTTATGGCAAGCAATGAAATGAGCCATCTTAAAGAATTTATCAACGACAACGAAGATTGAATCTCTACCTCGTCTAGTCGTAGGCAATCCCAACACAAAATCCATTGAAATATCAACCCATGGAACAGTAGAAATAAGAAGATGAGTGTACAAACCTTGGGCAGTGCTTGTTCCTTTGGCATGTGCGCACGTGATGCATGTGCTGCAATGTTTTTCCACGTCTTTCTTCATGTTCGGCCAATAGAAGTGCTCCTTCAGCACATGGTAAGTCTTATCCACACTGAAATGACCCATTAGACCTCCTTCATGCGATTCCCTGACAAGTAACTCTCTTACAGAGCAATGTGGTAAACACAAGCGGTTTCCGAGAAACAAAAAACTGTTAGAAATGTAAAACTTGCTGTTGGAATGTTTCTCACTCTCCCTAAAATGTTTTGAAAAATCTGAATCGTCAGCATAATAACTTTTCACATGTTCAAAACCCAGCAATTTAGTTTCTAAGGCTGAAAATAGCGCAAATAGTCTAGATAAAGCATCAACAACCACATTTTCCCTACCTTGTTTGTAGTTAATCACATAAGGAAAAGATTCCAGAAACTCTACCCATTTGGCGTGGCGTTTGTTTAGCTTGTGTTGTCCTTTCAAATGCTTCGGGGATTCATGATCTGTATGAATAACAAATTCCTTGGGCCAGAGATAATGATGCCACGTTTCTAGAGCTCGAATCAGCACATACATCTCCTTGTCATAGGTGGGATAGTTCAGCCTTGGTCCATTGAGTTTCTCACTAAAGTATGCGATTGGCTTCTTCTCTAGCATCAACACAACACCGCATTCGCATGAGTTCGCCTAGTGTCTCTTTAGTTCGTGTGATTTTCTTTCTCAGAAGGATACAACTCATCATCCTCGTCAGAAGATAATGCGTCATAAATAGTGGTTCCAACAATCATTTTGCCTTCGTGTTTCTCCTTAGCACGTCTTCTAGCCTGCGAATCCTGCAAATTTGAGTCATTGTTAGAAGTATCAATTAGTTCAGTAGCTTGTAATGTCTTAACAACTTCTGAAATAATAGCTTCCAGCTGCAATTTGTTAAGTGTAACAGGTACACCTGATTGGGATTCCTCATCAGACATGTTTTCCTCCTGCGAAAAAAACACTTAGCAAACGGGTTAGATTAGAAAACTATAGCCGAAGCCTCACAACTCTCAAGTATTTGCTCTCGATTTTCTGCATCAAATTTTTGGACCAGATTTTCTGTTTTTCGTTCGTGAATTTCCTAAGCTCAGAAAGGAATAAAGATCAAACTTCCAAAATTGATTCCCCACCCCAAATAGAAGATAGAAATATTTTAAGAGTTTGTTTTGCAAAAGGCTGTAAACTTGTAGTGGAAATTGCAGCTGCAACCCCTTTACCACAAGAAGCTGGATTTCTCTTCAGTTTTTCAGATTTTGAAAATTTCGATATCTAAGCCTTCTGCAAAAGATCAAGATAGATTGATAAGAAGGTGTTTCCCAAAAATAAGGAAAAAAATTGATGGTTTAGAGAGATTCAACCCAAATTTTCTTGCTGGAATTTCGCAGTGATCTCTTGTTTCAGTGCTCTGACACCACTTGATGCATTCTTAAGAGGGAGGTTTTTAGTCTCTTTTTGTTTTTGGGAGGCTTTTAGTCCATGAATTTGCTGAAACAAGAGATCTGAATTTTTTGTGATGATTTTTTTTATGGATTCGGGAAAGATGGTGATGAATTCGATGGGTTTATGAGATGATGTATAGAAGTATCTTTAGATCTAGAGAATGAACTCTTTTGTGTTCTTAAAGACAAAATTACGGTAGAGAATGAACTTTGTAGCAATCAATGTTCAATGAGTAACAAGGGATTCACAGTTTCTTTATGAAGATAGATTTAGCTAAAACGATGAATGAATCGTAAAAGTCTGCAGAACAAAGTTTTAAGTAGAAACTACCCTAGGGGTTGGCGAAATTCTAACCTAAAAATCAGACCAATATTTCGCCAAACCCAAACAAAAAATTAAACCCAAATTAACTTAAAATAAACCCCTTATATTGTCGCTAAACCAAATCCAAAATAAACCAAAATTTAATTAAAATCTACGTCTAAAAATCCAATGAGAAAACTGAAAATTGAAGGTCTTGATCGATTCCTGGTCTAGCTCCAGATCTGTTTTCGAAATTTGTTGAGTGAAAACCAATGCCGAAATTCGGTTTTGTAGCTTCCTGGACTGATATCTTGTAATTGGACCCTTAGACAAAATGATGGAATCTTTCTCTTGTACTTAAATCGTCTCTTCTCCATTTTCTAACTCTTCATCACTTGAGCTCAACTCCATTTCAGCATCATGCTCAATCCATGTTGCATCACGTACTTCATTCAATGTTAAGTGATGAATCGTTGTAAATTCGTTAACAAATACTATTCTTTAAAAAAAAAATAATATTTTCAGCAAATTTAATATGAATCATATTAAATTTTCTGTAGAATGATAATTCGCTGTAAATTTCTTGTACAATATTGCCGTGATTTTTTTGAGAATCTTGACCCTAAACTCAAAAACGTCAAATCAAAACAATTCTTTTATATTTATTGAAATGATAATTAATATTTACAACAAACTCATGAAGAATCACAATAAATTCATAATAAAATGATGAATTGGTATAAGTTTGTTGTAAGATATTTTATCTTTATTTTAAAAAGTAATTAATATTTACAAGAATTTATGTATGAGTCGTTGTAAATTCGTTGTTACATGACGAGTCGTTGTAAAATGACAAATAGTTGTAAATTTGAAAAACATATTGCCGTTAATTTAATAGTTTCTGTTATTCCTCACTTGGGAAAACAAAATATAAATTTAATTTTACGGTCGAATAATTATGATTCAACAGTAATTTGTTGTAAATTTTAGTTTTTCTGTTTTGCCAGGGTGTGAGAAAAATAAATTTTAAAATTTTAAATTACGAAACGTCGTCATTATTTTGTTGCAAATTGCAACTAATTTATGACGTTCACAAAAGCTATATATAATCCAGCAATCCTTCTCATTTATCGGCCTTCAATATTTCTAAACTCAAATACATACATTTCCCTCATTCAAAACCTTCCAAACAAAAGGTAAAATTCATATTTTGTCTTTTCGTTTGTTAGCTTTTAGATGGAATTTTAGATTTATGCTTGGAATTTAGAATTTATTTTAATTGTAAAACATATTGAAATTTAGATTAGAGTTTAATCAATTTTAGTATTTTAATTAAAATGTATTTTAAATACAGTTTTAGTTTTATTAAACTTACTTTTAGTTGATTTTAATTTTTAATGATTTAATTTTCTTTGAAAATAGCTATTCGTTACTAAAACGATGGAAATTTCTCTCGACAATTAACGACAAATTAAGTTTATGACGATTTTACGTTGAAAATTTACGGCGATTTTACATCAATATTTTACAACGAACTTATGTCCATCCTATTGAAACCAATATTGCACCATCAATAGTAAATTTTCATGATGTTCGTGCTAGTTAACTATTTAGCATGAAAGTTACTGCTTCTTTATTTTTATGGTAATTGTTTGTAATATGTAGCATCTATCTAACGACGTGTACTTCATGATGAATCAATAAAAAAAAACTTATCCACGTAAATTCACAAAGAATTTACAATAAATTATTAGTTGCTTTGATCGTTTTACAACGAAAAGATTTTCATCATAATTTCGTTGTAGAAGGCAATTAAGAACTGAGTAAAAACTATATGATCATTGTAAAGTGGCTATTTTTGTAGTGATAGTAGTGTGTTTCACAACGGGTGAAAACACTTCATGGTAATCAATACCCTAAATATGTGAAAACCTTTTAGCCACAAATTTAGCTTAAAACATTTGATCCTCAAGGACCTCAACTCCAGAAATACTAGGTTTAAGCTTCAATATCCATTTACTTCCAATAGTTCTAGTATCTTCTGGTCTGTCTATTAAATCCTATATATAGTTTTTATACAACAAATGCATTTTTCATTTGCAGATTTTTTTTCACTTTAACTTGCTCTTTAAGTGAACAAACTCAGAATACATCAACGACTCTTCTGCTTTCATCAACTTCGCAGCAACCAAAGCATACGATGCAAAATCTCCATCATCAGATCTATTTGGGGGGGNTTTTGGGGGGGGGGGGGAGTTTCGGGCTAACATGTATTTTCAAGATAATTAGGAGAATCTTACACCTCATACTCTTCCTTTGAATACTACACAACTTCTTCGGAGTGTGACATAGCTCCACCTTAAGTTGAACTTTTTACTAATTTTCACAGTTTTTGTAACTTTATCTCGTGGTAGATCGAATGATAGTTTCTTCTTCCCTTTTGATTTTGAGATATGATCTAAAAGTCCTGAAACCTTTCTAATATCTTTATACACTACTTCCTCATAGAATGTGGTATGCCTTCTTATGATACATCTTTATCATCCAAATTCCATATTTTTTAGCCTTTAACACCTTATGGATATCCCATGAATACTTCTTGCTTAGCTACATGTTGTAACTTGCCTTGTTCAACATGATAATATACCATACACCAAAACCTTCTCATATGATCATATTCAGGTTTTCTACCAGACCATATTTCTTCAAGTACATTGATGTGTTAGTATTTTAGTGGTTTTATTATGATTTTTACTCAAGAATTATGTTTTTCAGTGTGTATTCAGATCTCTTTGGCGCGGATTTGTGTTCTTTAGTGATTTTACAGGAATCAAACTTGGATGTGCGAAAAGAATGCATTTTGGATGCATTTCAAGCATCAAAGGAAGTTTTTTTGAAGGTTGAAAAATATCCAAACGGATGGACAAGGATCGATCGATCCTTATCTCAAGATCGATCGATCTCTGTCCCGTTTATCGGACCAATTTTACGAAGAACCAAACCGAACTTATCTTGAACCGAATTTCATAACAAAAACCTAAGCTCGTGCTTCCTGTATCATTATGCTACTTTTCTGATTTTTTGAGAGCAAGAGAGAGCTTTGTAACCTAAGGAGAAGAATTATCTTCCGTACTTCGAATCCGAGAAAAATTCTGAACCTTACTCTTTGTTTTATTGATTAATATAATGATGTCTCTCATTGATTTTATTTTTGTTGATTCTCTGATCATGAGTGAGTAGTTTATTTGTTGGGGTTAGGGTTCTCGCATAAGGATTCATGAATTGTTGACATAGAATTGTATGATTAGGGATTTAATCAATTGGATCTTCATCTAAGATTGTTCGTAATGCATGAAATTAAACTGATCACTTAGTTTCTAATCTTAGGTTGTTTAACGCCTGAAAAGTGTTTGTTTAAATGCCTGAAGGAATCCTAAATGAGCAATTCATCTTAAGCCAATGGAAGTTGATGTTTAAGTGAATTGTGAATTTTATCAAACTTTTTTAGAATGCATGATTAGAATCTGAGAGTCAACGGAAGTTAGTCTCAAAGTTTCTAATACATAGGGAGTTGATACTAGAGAAGTAGATCAATTCTATAATTGTGTTTGAGTTCAAGACGGTTTAAAACATGTTCCCTAATCAATAATTCGAGTCTTCAATAAAATGTTTCCCTGAGAATACCCAATGCCCAACTCTTCTTTGATTGATTTACAACCCTGCTATCATTTGTTTGCTTACTTTGCTTTCTAAATTTCGATTATTGCATCTTCTACAAAACATCTTTTTTTGCTTTAGCCCGCTATTTGATATGAAATTCTACGTGCTACCTTCTCTCTCTGTGGATTCAATCCTGAACTACTACAATGTACTTCTGTGCGCTTGCAGTGTTATCTCGTGCGAAAACTGAGCTATCATGCATCCAACTGTAGAGTAACAGATGGAGTCATATTATTCATGTACACAATTATAGAAGTAGCATCAACCTTGAAAGATTCTCCAAAACAAGTCTCACTCAGAAGAATTCTTACCTTCTCAAGTATAATTTTGTTTAACCTTTCTACCTCACCACTTTTTTGGTGTATAGGAAGTCTTAGAATCCCCTTCTCTATGCAGATGCCATTAAAGGTTTTGTTATAATATTCTAAACCATTGTTAGTCTTTAAAGCTTTTTGTCTCTTACCAGTATGATTCTCCACAAGATTATGCCATTCAAAAACTTAGTAAAAGATTCATCCTTAGACTTTTGAAAATACACACACCCCTTCTTTTAATAATCATCAAAAAATGATACATAATATTGACATTTTGACAAGCTTGAAGTTACATTAGGAGAACCTCACAAATCCGAGTGCACATACTCTAGTGACTCTGCATATGTGTGTTTTCCATTTCTAAAACTTAAGAAAATTTGCCAAAATACAAAACATTTCACCAAACATTTCAAACCCTTTAGGCTCATATTACCCAATATGTGCCATAAGAAAATCTTTTTCATGCTATATTCAACAACATTAGCTTCTCCAAGTACAAGTTTACCATCCAAGAAATAAAAAATTATCCTTGTAGTCACTATCTAACGCGTCTTTTCCATCTTTGAAGATATTCAATCAGTAGTTCCTTGATGGAACCTACAACCAATAAATTCTAATCGCCTTAGAGAAATTAGATTCCGTATTAAGATGAATATCTTGCATTTATTAGTACAATTGTTGAATTGTTGTAGTTAACAATGTCTATCTTCTCTAAAGCAGTGAATTTACAATATGTATTCCCCATCAAGATCTTCCCACCTTTTATCTCTTCAATATCAAAGAACAAATCCTTTCTGAATATAATGTGATATTAACATTCAAAATCCAATACCCACGCATCCCTTGTATGTTTTTCTGATGTAGTTGCTCAAATGCTTGAGTCTTACCCTAAGTTGCTTTTGTATTAGAATAAGTATAATGATGTTGATTTCTCTTAGGACATTCTCTTTTAAAATGCCCTTCAGCTCCACAGTTCCAACATTTTTTTCTTCCCTTGGTTGTAGACTTACTTCTGTTATTAGATTACCTTTAGGTGGAATCTTCTTCTCAGACATGCCTCTTGTTTATAATTGAGATCTTCTGAGCTTGAAGATGATACATATGTTGTTTTAGCCTTTAGATCCAACTAATTGAACAAGTTGATCTAGTTATTTCTTTTAGAGTAATGGTATTTTATCCTCTGCCATTCTTTAGAGTATGCATCAATTGTTGATGAGCCGTGTTTTTATCTATTTGATTATAGTTTTTTAGTTATAAATATGGTGTTTTATCATGTAAAAAATTTGTTGTGGAGTCTTTTGGTGCTCTATAGTGTTTTTACAGGTTTTAGGTTGCTTTGGAGAGAAACAAAGCAACTTGGGTCAAAAATGGATATTTGGAATGCAGATCATGGTGAAGCATCAGAAGTCTGACCTTATTTGAAAAACTTTCACCGTTAGAACGAGCTACAATTTTGACACAAGATAGCCACGTGAGTTAGACTTAATTTAGAGGTGGTTTGAAGGAAATTCAATGGTGTGACCGAAAGTTATAGGCGTTTTAGTGAGAACCTATAAAGCTGGCGACCAAATGAAGAACACGCAGGAAAGGAAGGGACGAAAATTTCCAGAATGGAAAGGATCAGTCGATTTTTTCCCTGGAATGATCGATCCATTCCATGACGCAGAAAATCACCAGAAAATGATCCAAACCCATTAGAAAGACCCGACTCGACCTTAATACTTATATAACATACATACTCGTGTTTTTATAGGTTATTAAGCTATTTCTAAGTTCTAAAAGATATTTTTGAGTTTTGTAATCTGAGGGAGACGATTCTTGACCCGTACTTCGATTTGGAGAAGAATTATGAACCCTCTTACTCTTGTTTTATCAATTACAATATGTTTTCCTTTGATTCATCTTCTGATTGCTCTATTGTTATGAGTGAGTAGTTCATTAGTTGGATTTAGGGTTCTCACAAGGGGTTTTCATGATTTGTCATTGTTAGGTTGTCAGATTGAGGAATTATCTATTGGATCTTCGTTTATCACCATGTTTAATGCTGAAATTTGATTTGCGACCTAGTTTCTGATCTTAGGTTTTTCAATACGCTGAAAGTGATTTCTTGAATGCCTGAATATGTGTTAAAAGAGCAAAGTGTCCTTAGCCAACGAAAGTTGATGTTATTGCGCTTTGTGAACTTATCAAACCTAAATCTAATGCATGTTTAGAATATGAAATTCAACAGAAGTTATTCTTTAGGATTATATAACATAGAGTATTAACGCTAAAAAAGTAGGTTGATGCTTGCTTAGTGATTTGATTTCTAGACGGTTCTTAATCATGTTTCCCTGTTTATTAACCTGATACTGATAATGAATTGATTCCCTGAGAATACCCTGTGCCCAACGCTTTTCCTGATTGATTTACCCCCATCGAATTCATGTCTCTGCTTTCTTTGCTTATTCATTTGCTTGCTTTCATTCTTAGTTCCATCACCACTTCTCCCTTTTTAGCCTTAGCTCGTAGTTAATTCTATTTCTCTACGTGTGATAATTGGTCTTTGTGGATTCGATCCGAAACCATTACATCGTGCTTAACTGTACGCTTGCAATAGTTTAATCAGGTGAAAACTCGAGCTATCAAGTTTCCTGGCACAGTTTCCGAGGACCAATTGGTCACCCTAGGGTATTGGGTCGATCACGCGACTAAGACATTTTCTTTTAATTAATTTAGTTACTAATTCATTCTTTAGTTTTATTTATTTGCAGGTTTGATGGCCATGTATTACAAAGATTGGTCACTGGAGGAAGATACTTTTGACGATGAGCCCTACGTCGAGCCATCATTCGATGAAAGTGTGCTTTCACTAGAACAAAGAGTGAGGTTGGATGAAAAAAGTAAGGAAAATCCAACGATGAAGAGGAGTACCTTAGCAGCTATGATTCGATTGAACTTTCTTGCACATCGGGCAATACTTGAAGGAAGAGAGCTCACATGCATTAAAATAGAGATGACTCATGCGCTTAAAGAGGTAATATATTAGTTTCCACCATGCCAACTCAAAGGTACGTGCGACTCAACCTTTGAAATTCATGTTTATGAAGATAGTCACATGCCTTGCATTGAAGATGTAGCTTGTAGTTTCCATACTTCTTTGCTCATTGATGAATGCTATGATTTGATATCTGAGTCTCAAAAGATGGATGACTTAAGAGTAAAAATGTTTGCTAGGGATTACTATGAGATATGTTTTGACATTAATTATATGTGTTCTTTGAATGATCATGATCCTGAGTTCAACTCTTCTATTCATGAAACATCTAGATCTCTTCTTGAAACATCTTACCTTGAGGATGTTCTTGATGTAGATAAGATCTTGAATGAGATAGAGGTTTCTTAGGTTGAGATAGGCTCGAGAGATGAGAATGTTGTGCTTTACATGATTGATGGAGATGGAGTTGACTAGTTTGTTTTAAATTCGTTTGAACATTTATTTGATTTTTTCTTTCAACTTAATGCATTTGATCCCATGAGCATCTAGTAATTGAATAATATTTAAAGATATATGTTTTGCTGGTAGTGATTTTCTTTGATGAAAATTGTGTTTGTTTGGTGTGGAAAACCATGTTTTCTCTTGCACATGTTGTTTTTTACAGTGATAGGAGAAGGATTAAAGGTGCATTGGCTCAATCTTTTGATTCTTGTGATTAATACATGTGTTCTAAGTCGAGCTAATGACTTTAAACAAGAGCTTAATGAGAAGCAACCCATTGGTGAGTCTTACTTTCTTTTCTTTTTCATTTTTCTTTCTTTATTTTCTCAGCCCTCCTTTAGATTTATTTTCACATCGAGAAGGTGTGTGATAAGTCTTGAGGAGGTTCCTACTAATACCATTTTCTTTTTTTTTGGTGTGTTTTTGAGTAAGTCCTTGAGTCATTTTGCTTTGTTTTATTTCAAACTTGTTAAGGGATGGTGAATGTGGCTTGTGCGTTGTGCTTTATTTTTCATGCTGAACATTTCTTCAGTACTTGTTAGTGCATGCAAACCATAAAGCCTCATGACCAAACTCCCCGCCAGAAAGCTTTGGAACTTAAGATCTTGATTTGACTATGATTAACTCTATTTAATTGGATTCCTAATTGAACTTAATCTCTTTTCATGAGGTATTCGATATCAGGAAACGAATTAACTCATTCTTGATTGTACTCACATTTTCCACCTCCTGAAATGACCATACTCATTCTTAGTCAGTTACCACCCTTATCCTATCTTTCCTTGATTTTCCATGCACTCTTTTATTATCATATGTGCACACATGTACAAAATCTATGGAGAGAGTAGGGTAGACGTGATTTTCCTGATTATTTAGGGAAGATTCAAATTTTTAGGGGGTTTAGACTTGGTCCTCTGTGTCTAGAGTTGATAGTTAGTTGAAAGGAACTTGATAATAGATTGATTGCATTTCTTTGCGCTGTTTAGGCATTTGTTGTTGAGATTATGTGTTGTAAACTGATTTCACACGTTTTTTAATTCAAAAAAGACAGAAAAAGAAAAAAAACGAATAAAAAGAAAAAAGAAGAAGAAAATTTCAGTTTATTAGTTTGTTTTGGGAAATTGAGTAAGTATGTTTATGATATCTCAATGTTTTCATTGCCCAAGAGAATGTATATGCTTTGATTTTAGTTGTGGTTTGAAGTTTTGGTGCATAGGTGCTTAGGTACTTAGGGATCATGGTTATCAATATACTCTCCCTTTTTTATAATTTCTTTCATCCTCTGCTGCTTTGAAATCCCTAAAAACTTTAGCCTTACCACTAAATTAGTCATTTTTCATTCCTAGCCTGTTAATCCCAATAGAGATTTTTTCTAGTGGAAAGCTCACGCCTTTTTGATGAACGCAGAGAGTTGATTACATGAATTCGAGTATTCTAAGTACATACTTCAGAGTATGGATGGACTTGTGAGGTTATGATGGAGTTCTTCGGGAGAATATTCTAATAATTTCTGATTTATGTGGTTAGTGAATCCAAGTGCAAGGTATGGTCTATCGAAGGCGTGCACTTCTCCATGTTTTCAAACTTCATTTCCTTTAGCTTAATCTTTATTGCCTTTACTTGAGGACAAGTAAAGATTCAATTCTGGGGGATTTGATGAGCCGTGTTTTTATCGATTTTATTATGGTTTTTGAGTTATAAATATGGTGTTTTATCATGTATACGATATTTTGTGGAGTTTTTTGGTGCTTTTTAATTTTTATAGGTTTTAGGTTGTTGTGAAGAGAAACAGAGCAATTTGGGTCAAAAATGGATATTTGGAATGTAGGATCATGTTGAAGCATCATAAGTTTGGCCTAATTTGACACACTTCCCACCGTTGGATCGAGCTGAAATTTTTTAAAAAGATAGCCATGTGCGTTAGACTTAATTTAGAGGTGGTTTGAAGAAAACTCAACGGTGCAATCAAAAGTTATAGGTGTTTTAGTGAACACCAATCAAGCTGGCAACCATATGAAGAATGCGCAGAAAAGGAAGGACGAAAATTTTCAGAATGGAAACGAACGATCGATCTTTTCCACAACGCAGAAAATCACCAGAAATATGATCCAAACCCACCAGAAAAGACCCGACTCGACTTGGATACTTATATAACATACATACTCGTGTTTTTTAGGTTATTATGTTATTTTCTAAGTTCTAAAAGAGATTTTTTGAGTTATGTAATCTAAGAGAGGCTATTCCTTACCCGTGCTTCAATTTGGAGAAGAATTCTGAACACTCGTTCTCTTTTTTTTTATCAATTACGATATGTTTTCCTTTGACTCATCTTCTGATTGCTCTTTTGCCATAAGTGAGTAGTTCATTAGTTGGGTTTAGGAGTTCTCACAAGGGGTTTTCATGATTTTCCATTGTTAGGTTGTTAGATTGGGGAATTATCTATTGCATCTTCGTTTATCACCATGTTTAATGCTGAATTTGGATTCGCAACCTAGTTTCTGATCTCATGTTTTTCAATACACCGAAAGTGATTTCTTGAATGCCTTAATATGTGTTAAATAAGCAAAGTGTCCTTCGCCAATGGAAGTTGATGTTATTGCCCTTTGTGAACTTATCAAACCTGAATCTAATGCATGTTTGGAATCTTAAATTCAACAGAAGTTAGTCTCTAGGATTCTATAACATAGAGTATTAGCGCTACAAAATTAGGTTGATGTTAGTTTCGTGATTTGAGTTTTAGATGGTTCTTAATCATGTTTCGCTGTTAGTTAACCTGACATTGATAATGACTTGATTCCCTGATAATACCTTGTGTCCAAGGCTTTTTCCCGATTGATTTACCCCAGTCAAAATTCGTGTCTATGCTTTCTTTGCTTATTCATTTGCTTGCTTTCATTCTTAGTTCCATCATCACTTCTCCTTTTTAGCCTTAGCTCGTAGTTGATCCTATTTCTCTATATGTGACAATTGGTCTTTGAGGATTCGATCCCAAATGACTACATCGTGCTTAAATGTACGCTTGTAGTAGTTTAATCAGGTGAAAACTCGAGCTGTCGATGGTTCAAACCTTTTATGCAAACTGTTCAGGAGAATAATTATTGGGCAAAAATAAATCCTTCTCGACTTTCCTCTTCTTAGTCCTTGTTTACAAAGCCAAGGAGAAGCATTAGAAAATACCCTCCTACACGCGGATAAAGCACTGCTATATCGACCAAGGATCAATGCCATTCGAAAAAAAGAAACATGTCTTAATCAACACAATCATTTCTACAAAATGCAGTAGACATAGATATAAGGAAATATTCCTCATACCCCAAAACTTTTATGAATATCTACAGAATATAAATAAGATTTATACGACAATACATTAAATAAGGGAATTGAAACCTTAAGTTCGGAATCTACCATCTAAGACCTAAGACCTAAGACACTCGACATAAGCAAAATGACTACATTAAAACTAGGGTTTTAGATATTATTCTCTTGTAATCCATGCTTTTACCGAAAAATAAATAAATATTTACTTCAATCTTTGCTTTTTTTAGTGGTACAAATGGACATTGCCTAAAATTTACCCTAACAGTTTGGCGCTGGAAGGAGAGGGACACACTCGAGATTACGTGACAATGAGCGGATCGAAGTACATCAACACAACTAACATCAATGACGAAACTACCATAAAAGACGTATCCGTGATGTAACAAGAAACCAATCCTCCAAGGAACCAAACACTCGGACGGATAGATAAAGAAGCGACAGAAGAAGCAAAGGCGATGAAGATCCAGATGGAGGAACTCTCGATAGTTGGACGAGCATGTCAAGAAAATCACCCAGCTAGAGAACGACAACATAACACTCAGAGAAGAAAACTAACCTCTTATCACAGCAAGAGGAACGACCGACTAAAGGATCCCTAGGTTCTAAGTCCTGATCAATTCGATACAACCCCTGGATATGCTATCCAGAGAAGGTGATCCTTTCCATACACCTGCAGGAGGAGACAACATTGCCCATGTAGCCTTTAACACTCATGTTGGGCTATCAACCCTTGGAAGAGGTAACCCCCTTGGCTAGACATTGGTCCAAAACCGAGGTATATCCACACCTTGACAAACATAAGGGCAACGCAAGACCCGAAGGGTGTCAGAAAAATCTCTCATGGAGGAAAGCTTCACAAAGCGGCTGTAAGTGTGCCACACCTTGATTAAGCGCCTCCCTGGTGTAGCACCATGATAACACTATTATTTTACCATATTTAGTTGGATTTTTACTTATTTATTTGCAGGTTTTTAATTCTTTTTCGAACTATAGAGGTACTTTTCTCTTATTTGTGATTTTAGGGACTAATTAGGTTAAATTATTAAAAAGGATGGAGAAATGTGCTAATTGGACCTTATTCATATTACCAAGCAAGTTTCATTGATGGATCATGAAGACGGAGGCTCAAACACTTGAGTTTTGCATTTGAATAATCTTGGTAGATTCTCAGCATCAGAAATTTCGTCATGAACGAAGGTCTTCCCTTCACTGTATTGAGCTGAAATTTGGTCAAAAGTTTACATTTTGGAGTTAGCTTTCAAATTCAAGTTTTTTGAAGTCATTTGAAGCTGTGGCCGAGGAGTTATAGTTGTTTAAGCGAGATACGTATGTCTGTCTCATAAAGGAAGCAAGTGGAGCAACATTTGAAGCTGTGACCGGGTGGTGGAGTTGCCACCACTGGCCGAGTGCTCATTTTTGGCACACTGTAGTTACAGAGGTATTTCTTGGTTAGATACAGATTTCAACTCATAACTTTCAGTTCACTTAACCGAATTTGATTCCACCAAGAACCGACATAACCAAGGACGACCTAAGGAACTCTAGTATTATAAATAAGTTGCTTTTAGCCTTTAGAAAGAGAGAGCCACAAAATTTTTACAGGGAGTTACAAGCCGTCAAAAGCTTTGAGAGATTCTTTTGTTTTTTTCTTCAAGTTTTGAAGTGTTCTTTGGATAGATCCATTCCATACTTTGTCATAGAGAAGATTTCTTTACTGTTGGTCTATTTAATGATGTTTTCCTCATTGATTGCTTGCTGTTTTTCGTGTTCCATGCCTGAGTAGTGATGTGTACATATTTTCATGCATATTTTGATGCATTTTAGCTTAGTTTCATCCACTTTTAGGTTGTAAGTATTTCATATAAGTCTTAGAATGCATTAGTTTGAGTCTAGAGTCTAGCTTAGGAACATATTACATTTGCATACCATTTTCTTTGCATTTGTAGGTGCAACTTTGAGATGGATTCATGGAGGCTCTAGAGGTGAATCTAAAGTGGAATTGGAGCTAAAAACCAAGGACAAAAGGAGCTAAATACTATGGAGGAAGTTGGGAGCAAACAAGGCATCAAAGAGGAGCAAGAAGTCACAAGAACCTGCCAAGGGAACCAGGCATCGACCCAGGGGTCGATGCTGGCTCACCTTGGGTCGATGCTGGATGACCTTGGCAGCTTGCTGCCCAACACAATGCATCATCAACCTAGGGGCCGATGCCAGGCTACCTTGTGTGAGAACCGAAATTCTCACTGTCAATGTTATGTGGTTCACGAACTCTCTGTAGCCAAAGATCGACATATCAAGCAGTGGATACGAAAGTTAATGGATAAGAAATACGAAATTAATCTGCGAGGTAAGACCAAACAAAAAAGCGTGAGTAAAACAAATATGCGAATAAATTGCGAGATTCAAGTTAATGAGATTCGTATGATGAAATTGAGATGAACAAGATGAATAACGTAAGTGAGATTGATACGAAACAGATTGCGAAGCAAGATATGTAAAACGATAGTAAAGTAACAGGATTCGTAATGAGAACATTTTGAACATGAAAAGAGAATCGTGAATCAAAACCGTAATAAGTCGTAATAAATCGTAATAGGTATTCGAAAAGAGAACAGTTTGAAACCGTTTCTCGCAATAATACCTATTACGGTTTATTACGACTTATTACGGTTTTGATACACGATTCTCTTTTCGTGTTCAAACTATTTCTCACTACGAATCCTGTTATTTTACTGTCGTTTTACATATCTCGCTTCATAATCTGTTTCGCGTCAATCTCACTTATGTTATTCATCTTGTTCATCTCAATTTCGTCATACGAATCTCGTTAACGTGAATCTCGCAATCTATTCGCATATTCGTTTTACTCACGCTTTTTGTTTGATCTTATCTCGCAGATTAGTTTCGTATTTCTTATCCATTAACTTTCGCATTCATTGCTTGATCTGTCGATTTTTGGCTACAGAGAGTTCGTGAACCACATAACATTGACAGTGAAAATTTCGGTTCCCACATATGAGTTTTACGATTTGTCGCAGTGTAGAGAGAAGAATACGAGTTATCATCTCGTATCTAACTCTTTTTGTTGATCGTCTGATGCGTTGCTCGTTTTGGACATTGCAAAATTCCGTAGAATTTTGCGAGCGTTTTGATAGGAACGAAGAGACATGGTTTAAGATTCTCGTATCGGTTAGATATCATGCCTAGAGATTTTAGAGACCAGTGTGCTGGGTTTAGGGCAAGACCTAGGTTTACTCTTGGTTTTAGGGGGTGCGGTGACTAATCCCGGCTTATGTATCCCGTTTCGATTTCATCCTGACTCCGTACTGATTTAGAGTGAGCGATACTTTCTTGGCTTATACGACTTTTCTGGTCGGAATCGAGCATCTCTCCGGAGACAATTTTCCAGTCGTCCGGAAGTGCTACCAAAATTTTAGATTTCTTTTATAGCGCGCTATTATCCGAGTCGGATGTACGAGAGCTATCTCTATGAGATGGCTAAGTCTGTTTAGGACGTTGGGAGCTTGTTGTGATNAAACTTATCGGTATTTACTACATTGTATGAGTCTTCGCGAAGAATACGTGTTTTAGATGATGTTTAGTGCATATGACTGTTCGGTCTTCCCTGAAGGTGTTTTTATCGGGGAAGGTGTTTCGTCGAAAAATAGTTTTTCGGG